>UYYF01004281.1:0-100873 GCA_900618365.1 Thelazia callipaeda | reverse complement strand
TTTTTTTAAATTCTCAGATTAAGCATTAAATAAGTTGAATATTTCCCTAGAAACAGCTATTCTGGCATCTTGTCCAATCCATTTTTTCAGTCCCTTCTTAGGTTGTTAGAGATTATAATCCCTGAATGTGATCGGAAGTTCTCTTTTTAATTAGTTTGAGTTGTTCCAGATTTCATTAATAATTATGTGGAAATAGTTTTATTGGTAAAGGAAGAAACTTAAGTATAAACTTGTTAGATTTAAACAACTGGATTAGTGGTAATAAGTGTTATAAATTTAAAATTTGTTTTTTAGCGGTCGAACAGAATATCAAAGTATCGAAGAAATGCGAAGACGAGCCCGCGTGGAACGGACTTTTCTAAGGTAAAAGTTTTCTATTTTGCCGCCGAAGTGAAGCTGTTTTCGAGTAATTAACTTAATTATTCCTTCGTATAGAAAAATTTTCTCTATCTTCCTGTGTTGTTCGGCAAAGAGAAATTAATTGCTCTTTATAAACATTGAATTCCTTTGAATTCTATTCCTGTCTGATAATTTTAGTCCTCATGACAATAATAAAAATGTTCAATTTACTTGCATTAAATTAATAAACTAATTAATTAGTTTAATTAACCAGTAAAACTGTACTGCTTTGTATTTTTTAAGTTAAACAAAACATATTCTTTTGAGTTATGTCTTGAGTAGAAATAAGTACTTTTGTTATGCAAAATAAATATCTCATGATAGAAAGAATAATTTTAAAAGATTCTTTTCCAAACAAAATGTTGCAGTTTTCAAACCTTTAGGCACTCCATACGGGGGTCACGAGCTACAGTGAACGGGTCTTTGATCAGTGCTCAAAATCGCGTGGCCTCCTTGTCTGATACCACTTCTCGGATTTTCTGGTATTTTACCTATTCTGACTTTTGTCATGTAATTAAAATCTTCGCAAAAATGAGTTTGTCTTAAAAGCCGTGTTGAAATCCAGTTTAGTGTTGCGGGTATTATGCTCTGCAAACCAAAAAATTACTTTCCACGAAATAAAGTTATATATTTCATAGTTTTTGTTGGAAAATATCAGAATTTCTATCTGTGTATTGATTGTCAGTTTTTTAAAGTCAGTGATTTAAGTCCAAGTATTGTTTATTTATGGAATAATCTAGATGTGATTACGGAAAATTGGTTTGCGCTTACTAGTTTTTGCATTGTAATTGGATTACACCTTGACGAGTGTAGCATGAAAGTGAAGCCAAATTGCAAATCGTATACTGAATAGAGATTAATTCGCGTGTTGAGAGTTGTTCAGTTTCAGTGCACGTCACTTTCTGCAACTTTAGTTGCTGATGCAACTATTTATTCCAAGTGCTTTTCTTGTGTTTAATTCACATATTTCTCTCTTATTAATAATTCCATACTCAGTTCATTTGAAAAGGAAATTTAATGTGCTATAGGTCAACTGATGTTGTATCTCAAGTCTTATAGTAAAGTTTTCCTAAAGTTGGTAAGATTTTAGTAATTGTTATGATAATTCATAGACGTATTGATGTTGAAGGAAAGCTTGCGAGAGATTACTTTCTTATCTGTGCTTCTTACAGTGCTTTTGTTTTTTGTAGACACTCAAGATTCTGTGTCCCTAAATGGCTTAGTAGATGTCTCAGATGTTTTGCCATGACTGCGGTGACCTCAAGTCTTGGAATCATTGGTAAGAGTTGATTCAAACGCAGATATTCATAGTTCTTAGTACTTAGCATTGAACAATATTTCTGACAATTTTTTTAGTTCTTTGCTTCCAGATTTCTTACATACGGTAACTGTTTTGATTTTAAATTAATCATTCAGTTCTTCATTAGTAACTCGAGTATTTACTATTGCATAATTGATAGATTGCTCTACAAATTCTGAATTCAAATTAGCAGATGTGAAATTTACAGTGTTGCAGACTGCATGCGTCGTGCAGTATTCACTTTGATAACATGAAATAGTGAACTCTCTGTTGACTTGTGTTTTTTGGAGCTTTTTGTTTTCCGTTAAAGAAACTGTACTTATTATGTGAGATATTGGAACAGTTTCTTCTACAAATACAAGGAGAAAATGGTATTTTGTTTGCAAACAAAACTGTATCGGAAGAGGAGCAGAAAAATTTGTTGTGACACAATAGAAGTTGTGTGGTTAGTAATGCCTTTTATTTTCTACCATCTGTTCCTTTTTTTGCTTGAAATTTTGCGTAAAAATTAAATTAAGTTACACTTTCCTATGGCTACTTTTTATTCCTAATACATCTTCATGCAATGATCTTATTATCCTTTTCACTCTAAGGAAATTTTTTCATGCATGATTTTTTTCAAACAAGAATTAGTATTGAACGGACTTATGACTATTGATGACCTTTCTGTGGTCATTTTTTGTACCTCATTTTCAGCCGATTGCTGTAAATGAACTAATTTTTGTCTATTTTTTGCAATAATTTCATATAGTTCATTACGTTTATGTGATACAGTTTATGCAGTTTTCATGTGGAATCTTTAATTCACTGATAACTTATAATAGTAGATTAGCTCACAGAAAGTGAATATAATTACTTGATCAGCTTGCATGGTCGAATTATACATACGTGAGTAATTGACACTTGTTTTATTTTAAAAATTATGCAGTTATTTCTATTAGTCCCATAAGCACGTACGTATGATGACGACATTAAGGAAATAGGTATTAATAAAAAGTATGACTCTGAGCGTTTTTTGTCAAGTGCATTCACATTGGAGCAGTATTGCAATTTGTCATAATGACTATTATTATAAGTAATAATCTAGTATTATTTCAATTGTTATTATTAATGTTAGCGTTATACTTATCGTTGCCACCGGCTAATTTTGTTGATACTAAATTCAAACTATTTTGTTAGTCTTCTTGCCCCTCCGATTCTTGTTTTCTTATGCGTTCTGCTATCTCTCTTCTTGTCATTTTTCTATCAAAAGAATTTGTTGTCATGAGCGGAAAAGCAAATTTTTGTGTTGAAATGTAAGAAGATGTAAGAAATTGCTGGCGAAGGTCATATCCACTCATTCCTCGCGAGACCAATGTGATTCTTATCGAGAATCGCTCTCGAAATTATGTTCATTGATATCAACATTACAATCTGAATTTTGAATTCCCATCTCGCATATTTTCCCATACCTTTCTGCTCATCAATATGACTACATGGTCATATTATAGTATCGCTAATATTTGAAAAATAAAAATCATTAGCACTAGAAAATTATATTGTTTTAAATTTCGTTTTTAATTTATTCAACTGTCATTTTATACATACATTTTAATGCAGCATCAATTGTCATCCAACCGCTCTAATGAGATTTTTATTTTTTACATTATTTATTGTGCTTCGTTAAAATATTTACGCTCAGTCTATAGTATTAAGTGACATAAAATTGACTTCTTTTTGCTTAGACATATGCAAATTTATTTTGAGTCTTATTTGAAATTATGTTTCCTATTGGCGAAGCAGATAACTGCGTAGAAATAAAAAACTGTCATTTGCAAGTTTTGTGGAAACTTTTGAAATTAATAGATTTGTATACCTTTAGATCAGTTAGTAAAAGATCTCGTAACCCATGGATAAGTTTTTCAGATTTATGTAGTGCTGAAGGTCATTTATATCCATTTTTGACCTTTCTTCCGAAATTCTTTGCTCTTTGTTTTTTTGCTTGCAAAAGATGGAATGAGATTTAAAATAATGGATGGACTATTGAGAGAAACAAAGTATCATTTTCTCCGTCAAATTACTTCATTACCTTTCTTAATTAATTTAATCTGAAACTACGTCAATTGAAATACTTGCAACATTATCAGAAATATCTTCTTGCTTTTGAACTATTAAGCATCCATTTTGTCCTTTAGATAATTTGTATTTCATGCAGTTCACTGTAGTTAAACCATCGAGTATTGTATGCTCACGAATCATAGGGCTTATATGTGTAAAGTTATCAGTTATCAGTTGTTTGAAGACTAGTTTTCCTTGAAAAGAGGTCAAATTAACGTATCATTTCTTCTATACCTTTGCAGTCTCATTCATGGCTACAAAAGCACAAATGTGGTGTGTAAGGCACTACAGTACGCTAAAATTTGTGGAAATTTTTGTCTCAAACTCTTTTTTCAAACTAATAATTTTTTATCGATTGGTCAGCTGATTATTTAGCTACTTTAATAGATTGATAAATGGGTAAATTTTCTACTAAAGTTGAAAAAGCGTAAGTTTCAGTGATAATTTTTCGGCCATTTGGTGCGAACTTCCTCTATTCTTAGCTTTTGAAGAAGAATCGAAAATTTGCATAAATCCTGGGAGAAATGTCATCATCAGCCAATACCGAATGGATGTTTTCTAAAGCATGTTGTAGATTCCACTGGTGTCTTCTGGATTCTCGGCATTATGGGGATGGTGGTAGCAATTCGAACAATAATAGCAATTATAAATTGTTTGTTACATATAATTTCCTACGAGCAAATTTTAAAATGATTTAAGGCTAATGAATAGTTCTTTCTGTGTGACATGTGTAAAATTCATACCTTACATATATCAAACGAGCATGATTAGTTGCAAATTATGCGAATGCAAGTTCATGGAGTCATTTCTAGCAAAAGAAAATGAAAACTGAATATCCCTTAATGCATCCATAAAAGTGATTCTTCTGAGCTAACTTTTGTATTAAGTAATTATTATTTCTTATTATCTCTACTTCATGCAGTATATTATTTTGTTAAAGAAAGGTGGTTAATATTACTATTGTCACCCAAGCATCGAAATCTTCTGAAAATAAAGGCATGACTTCAGACAATAAATTTTTCTTTCACTCAGCACAAGTATTATTCATCGAGTTTCTTTTTAAATTAGGACACTTAATTGGAAATAAATTATCAGTAATTAACAAACTCATTGGTGCTCAACATTCAATTGGGAATTTATGGCAACATTTGTCTTAATGTTTTTGTTTTATTACTATTGACCTGCCCGTGCTGAAAGGCATATCAAAACGTTAGTAAATTGATCATTTCTCGAAAAATTATTAATAAGTATAAATTGAGACAAATAATACAATTTTTATGCTGAAACAAATGAAATAACGAGTTCAATTAATTGTACAGAACACTTTGTTGATGCGCAAAATCACTGGGTAATTTGTGCCGTTGTGTTTCATGCATGCATTTTTGCGTGTATGTGCTTGCGTAGTTAATGCAAGTGTGTGTATCTGTGTGTGTGTGTATGTGTGTATGTGAGTGTGCAACTATAATAAATGCTTCAGCATATGTTTATTGGCTGACAAGAAGAGAAAGAAAAAAGCCACGCAAGAGAAGGATGCTTTCCTTTTGTGGGCAGTTATTCTGCTTGAAAATGTGCCGATGCGCTGTAGACTCTTTTATTCCTTAATTTTCACTGCATGCTTACTTCACTATAGCACTAGAATAGTCTATATACTTCATTATCATTTCTGACAAAGTGGGGATTCATGCTTGAGTTCTACCTCTAAAGATTTATAGTGCTGAAAGCGATGAAATCAGAAAGTGAAGGTAAGAATCGGATTTATTCAAGTTTTAGCACGATTAGAAGTCCTATTACTCTGGTAACTTTGAACCTCTATAATTTTCCATTTGCAATTAGCATAAACTCATTCCAAGAGTTCCGGAAGCATTGCAGCTTTCGCTGGTGTTTCTTGACTGATGTTAAAATTTGCTGTCGGTTTGTGGGCTATCGATTTATACGGCTCAAAATACTCTGTGTCTCGATCTCGGTAATCATTTCTTCCTAACTTTATCTATATTTGATTTGACTTTCCATTATTATTATTATTTGATTTTCTATCATTATCAAATCACTTTACAATTTTCATGAGGAAAGAATTGACTGGATTGCTCGTCATTTCAATTAGAACTTGATTAAATATTTAATCCTTATTGCTTGTTTGTTTATAGTTTAATGACTGAAAGCTTTACGTCTGCATTTTTGTTATTACAATTTTCGTAAAAAACTTCTTGTTGCAACAAAAAACTTTTTTTGTTATTAGTCAGGCTTTGATAAATGATTTTAACAGAACATGATTATAAGCTCTGCTTGTTCAAAAATAACTTCATAAAGTTGTTTTTGCATTTCATCTTTCTTTAAAACCGTTACTTTTTTAGTGACCATAAATTTCGGAGTTTTAAGAAGCAATTGATTAAATCAGCTATGAAATTTAAATAAAAATCTGCTATTTTGAATTAAATTTAACACTTCAAAATTGAAATTTCTAGTTTTCTTTTGAGTGATAGCTCGAAGGTTTATAATCCTTTCATTTCCATCCTGAGATATTTTTGCTAGCTAAAATCTAATATAAATAATTGTTTGTTTATGAAAATTGTGATGGACATCGGTATTAATTGCAGTGACCGCAACTTGCTATAAGGTCATTCATTCATTATGTAAACAATATTTGTTCAAATCCAAAATTTTGCTAACTTTAAAACAGACACTTTGTTCTTTCAGTCATTTACACTATTTTTCAATGTTCGTTCATTTCCTGGAATTCCGAACTCTGTGAAAAATGAAAATAAAAATTTTAGTGTAAAATAGACAAAGTTTATGTTCTTTTCCTGCAAACCTGAAACTTAAAAGATTCACATGACTGATTAGAATGGCAGAAGAAGTCAGTCTGTTTTCCATCTTTTCTTATCATGACTTCTACTTTTCTTATCAGTTTATTTGCTATCATTTTTTATTTTATGCTATGACAGAAACAGTTATTTGATGATGAGCAGTGCTCAGTGTTGAACTTGAAATATTTGCTGTTCCGTTAAAGTATAGAGCATCGGAAACTAGCGCATATAAGTGAGTCATGAAATAGTCAAGGATTCGTTTTATAATTTCTTGTTCAAAAATAACGTGGTTTTATATTTTTGTATTTTTTTGAAAGGTTATTTTGGTTTAAAAGTAAAATCTTTCTAACTTTATCAATTCGGTCTATGAGAAGTTTCATAAAGAAAAGGGACGTAAATAAATGGTTATGTAAGTAGTCCAAGATTCAATTTTGTTTATCTGAAAAAAATTTCATGGTTGGTTCAATTGTATTCGATCATTGGTGGAATATGGCCAGTATGAAAGAAATAACTGAAACTTGTTGAGCTAACGTAGAGAAATGAGGAATTATGCTTGTAAAAGAATACTGGTACAAAATATGATTGAGATTGAGATGCGAATGACATGTTTGGTCTTTTACTTTTTTCGTCATCCCCTGAAGATTCTTTTTTCTGATTCTCATTTGTTTTATAATTTACTCGTGCAAAGTAACCGTACGTATGTTTTCAGTGAGACTGCTCCAAATTCATCTGCATATTGCGTTTCGCCCACACAGCGGGAGGCTTCAACACTTGTCTCGGAAGTTATTGCCACATCGAAAGCTATCGTCGTTCCACCTGTGAGTAGTTGCTCGTCGTTAGCACCTCAGTCCAACATTGTCAATCATCGAGAAACTATCTTTGGAGTTGATGATGAATGTTGGCAGTTGAGTAGTACATCTAATATGCTTTCCAGTGGAAATATGCAATTAGTCAGTTTTTTCTGCAGAAATTTGAAACTAAATTGAGTTTATACATTATTAATTATTCATTCATTTTACTTTTCATATGTTTGAACCGCATCCAACTGATCACTTTTTGCATGTCTTAGCCAAATGAATAAGCTTTATGAGTCAGATATATGCAATTTCAAATTAGAATCACATATTTCATTGCAATCAGTTTTCGTTGAGGAGTTTTATTCTTGCATGAGTTGTTGACATGAATTTGGCATGTGAAAGTACCTAAACTTCGTAAGAATAGAAAAAATAAAGGTGCTTCTGTCACTTACCGTAGTGTCAAAAACTAACATACAAGCTTCTTTTCGCTTTAATCGTTCTCTAATTCTTTCTCCTAGAATGCATTTTTTCATTTTTTAAACTAGTTGAATGTAAAAGTTTCTTGATTACTATACCGGATCATTTTATAATCGTAGGTAGAGCTAGCCAGAACGATAAATAATAATAATAATGAATTCCCATCAGTCTTGATACTGTAAGTGATTATTATGATAATCTTAGGATACCTTAAACAGATGTGGTTTATATTTATGGATTTAGGCAGCTTGTTCTTATGCATTAGTTTCTCTCGATGCTGTTTCTTGCATCAATTGTAAGTGTTATGATTTTTCGATTGCAAGAAGAGTAATTATAGAAGATCTAATTGAAGAATTATATCAAAAAATGTGGATGAAAAAAGGCGAAGAGTATTTCGGTTTTTTTTAATTCCAACATTTTTCAAGTTTTTGTGGAAATTTGTAATTCAAAAAAAATATAATTTAATGTCATGAATAAACAAAATAAAAGACAGCATGCCACTTTTTAAAAAATATGGCATAAAAATTCAATTCATTGAATGGATTTCTGAGAGTTTTCTTCAGTTTTTCATGACCAAACTAATAAAATTAGCTTGCTTTCATTCCTCACCTTTAGATGCCTTTGTTGAAATTCAAAGTTCATGCTGGAAAATTATTGCTTTCAGGCAAGTGTTTCCAACGCAGTTTCAGCATTACCTTCTGCAACAGCGGCTCATCGTCTCGTTTCTACCAATAGCCATTATCCAGCGGTCTATCGAAAAAACACCTTAAGCTGTACGTCAAGTGTACCAGTAACGAATGGTTTCGCAAGCGGTTCAACTGTCAATCGATTCATACCAAACGGTTCTATTTCCGGATCTCCTCTGCGAGCTCATTCACCTCGAACTGTACCAAATGGTAAATCACAAAATGCCGGTAGTTCGCCTCGTTCTTCTCTTGCTAGGTAAGTACTCATTTGATGGACTGATATTTTACCTCAACAAAAAAGCATGAAGTTCAGACTTATTTTCAGCTCTATTGTTACAATCAAAGTAATTGATGAAATAAAAATTATCTGGAACTTAATTGCTCTGTTTACGCTGTTTCTTTTGCACGTAGATCACGTATTTTGTGCAGCTCGATATTACTTTTGTACGTACTGTATAGTTATCCTTGCATCACATATTTTGTTAGATGTATTAAAGATTTGACAAAATGAGTTTTTGAAGGTAGTTTTGATCTCTGTGCGATGGTAACTGTCAAAGATTGAATTTATTTCAGTTATTCTTCGTATAGTTCAATGGTCAATCAGACGAGTGCGTATAGTCCGACATACGTCAGGCGATCTCCTCGACAGGTTATTATCTTCTGTTTCGTTTGAATTCAAATTCCCGTCTTGTTGTTTTCTCATATACATTGCAGTATCTTATGACAACTAAGTTTTTTGTTTTCAAGATGTCAGCCTTATGAAGCAAAATGTCACGGGTCATATAATTATCAAAATAGAATAAATTAGCTGCTGTTTTTGCATGAATCATAAAAGTAATACTTGGACAAAGTTCAATTTTTTTTAATTGAAGAATTTTTAAAATTTTTCTCATGAAATCTAGTAGCTTAATAATCAGATAATCACAAAAATAAAACTAGAAATTGGTCTCGAAAAGTTTGTTTGCTGATGGAAAAAGATGGAAATTTTTTGGAATTTATTTTCTATATGCAATCCGTATGTCATGAACTTCTGATTATTTTGAATGAATTATTTTTTGATAACGTCTATTTTGATTAAAGATTGCTTCTGGTGTGCAACATCACAAAAGCAAGATGTATACTAAAGTTATAAAAATATAATAAAGTTGTATACTTTTTGTGTTGCAGTCATGTGATATTGAGGATCAAAAATTACGACCGTAAGGTAAATATTTTTTGTAGTCATCATCTCCGATCAATGAGGATTGTTTAGTAGTAATTCACATGCGTGCAGACCTACAAGGACGATACGGGTTTAACGTAAAAGGTGGCGCAGATCAAAATCATCCTGTGATTGTAAGTCAGGTTGCTCCAGGCAGCTGTGCCGATAGATGTAATCCGAGGCTGAATGAAGGCGATCAAGTAAATAATTCTCTGCTTGCTTGCACGATTGATATATTTGCTATTGGAATGTCATGAACTCATAATAATTTTGAATAAATTATTGTTTTAGTTTTCCCTATTTTAATTAAATTGCTTTTGGTGAATGAAAATTGGCAAATTTTTTGTTCGTTAGATGCAGGGGAGATGGCCTCTTTCATTTGTGTAGATCATACATGTTTACAGGTGCTCCTAATTAATGGTATGGATATAACTTCGATGACACACGAACAGGTTGTTCATTTTATCCGTGCCACACGTGATTCGAATGAAGGAGAACTCGTACTTACTATCAGGCCAAATGGTATATAAACTTTTAGCTCTCAAATTAACTTAAAAAATTCTAGTCGATATGACTGCTTTTTTTCATACTGCTTTTACAGTATATCGCTGTGGTGGTGATATCGAAGAAACAGATGGTTTGCATATACCCGAAGTGATGCATGTGGCGGAAACGGTGCCGTGGTCTGATAAACTTTCACAGTCTCTTATTATGCTGAAAGAATCACTCTCATCTGGGAAAATTGCCTCGCAGTTTGAGGTCTAATATATAACTTGCATCTTTGTTTCGTATGGTTCACATTTGGAATTAGTAGTTCACTTTATTATTTCACAAAAGGGACTCAGAAACTAAAAAGTATTCATTACTTAAAGAACGTATAAGAAAGGCAAATTTTTAATCCGGCTTGAAATCAAGTACTCTTTCAATCTAAAAAGCCTCAAAATGTCAAGGTGGTAAACAAAATTGATAAATTAGTACTACAAAAAAATTGACTTCGTGTATTCGTGTAAACTAGATTAATAAGGCCAGATTTGCATATATTTATTTAACCAGAAATTAGAATAATGCATACATCTTCCTTATTATGATTGAATTAAATATGAGTTTTTTTGTAGCAGTTGTATCGGAAGAAGCCAGGCTTATCCATGGATGATTGCAAGCTATCATCAAATATTAACAAAAACCGATATCGAGATGTTTGCCCTTATGATTGTACTCGTGTAAAGATTATTTCTCCAACTGGTGATTATATTAATGCATCTTATGTTAATGTAAGTCATTTGGCATAATCACAGTCTTTTCGAAGTCTGTTAAAATTATGTTGAAAAGTTATCCAAGTGCGCTAGAACTTCATTTGTTTATTTACTCAAAATTTTACTTTACAAAAAATTACTACAATCAAGTGAAGGTTTGTGGTGACCAATTTCCCACTTTCAGTGACATGCTTTTGCAACAATATTGAGTTTATGATATTTTCTATATTGATTACATGTTTCGATAAGTTAATGCTTAATATACGTTCACTTTATTTTCAATATCAAAACACCCTTAACAACTGGAATTTCATATATAGAAATGCTACTTCGAAGCAGTGAAGTGATGCAATATTTGCAGATGGAAATTCCATCCAGTGGAATTGTAAATCGTTACATTGCTGCACAAGGGCCTCTTGCGCATACTTCTGGTGATTTCTGGTATATGGTCTGGGAGCAGCTCTCTACCACAATTGTCATGCTCACTACTACCGTTGAGCGAGGTCGAATCAAGTGCCATCAGTACTGGCCTAGACTTTATGGAAGTCATGATTATGGTCGCTTACAAATTTCGTGTATTAGCGAACGGGAAACTATCAGCTGTGTTTATCGAGAAATATCAATCAAAGACAAAACAGTAACGCTTTAAATTAGTTTTATACTCTTCCATGTGCGATACTTGTTATTTGGTTATATATTTATCCACCTGATTAGATGGAATGAAAAGTACTGAATAAATATGCTAATGTGTGGTCATTGACATAATTGGAAGTTTTATAGACGAAAGAAGAAAGGCGGGTAAGTCAAATGCAGTACACAGCATGGCCTGATCATGGTGTGCCTGATAACCCAAAGCATTTCATCGAATTCGTTGATGAGGTAAGTTTGCCTTAGTTTTCTAATTTTGTATGCCATAAATTAGATTTTGAGTTCAATTTCCTCTTGGTCGAATAAAAGTTGTTAGAGATTTTCTTAGGTTCGCCTTGCTCGAGCTGGATCGGTTGATCCTATCGTTGTCCACTGCAGTGCCGGAATCGGACGTACAGGTGTCTTAATTCTGATGGAAACAGCTGCATGTTTGGTAGAAGCTAACGAACCTGTTTATCCTCTCGATATTGTCCGTGCAATGCGTGATCAACGTGCTATGCTCATACAAACATCGGTTTCTTTTTATTCTCCGTTAAATCTTATAAAAAGAACCAAGTTGTTGACTTTTTAAACAGAGTAATTAGTGGTAGTCAGACTACCACTAATTACTCTGTTTAAAAAGTAAATTCCTTCTGAAAATTGATAATTATTAGAAATTTGAAGGACATTGTTGTATTATGAGAACATAAATTAGTTGATGGATATTGAATGTTGTTGTGACAGTATATCGAAATGGCAAGTTACTGGATGGTTTATTTTGTGATATTGAGAGCTGAATATGAAACATATTCACAATAATAAGTGGTGGTATATGTGACGTGGTACGCAAGATAATGAATGGCTTAAATTTCAGGGTCAGTATACATTTGTATGTGAATGCATATTGCGTGCTTATCATGACGGTTATATTAAGCCACTGGCAGAGTATTGCATGCGGTAACTGTCTTCTTTTGTAACAAACGACCTATCAAGGTCTTCCGTACATGAGAATGTGGTAACCAGTGTGTACAGCTAAATATTTCATTCCCAACCAATTTATCACCAAATAATATGCATATTTCTGCATGACTTCAACTGATGACCCAACTCATTGCAAATGATACTGTTTTCACAAACTAAATTGTTATTCCACTTCTACTTCAATATTACGCAGTTCAAAGTTGACTTATCTGCTACAAATACTGATTATCTACCTTAAGGCTATGTCAGCTTGCATCAATATTGGTCTTGTTGCACTGTTTGTTTGTTTCTGACATTGTTCATGCTTGATTCTCTCTACTCTCAATTGTTTCGCTAGAGATGTCTCAAGTTAAGTACCAATAACTTTATGTAACCCCATACTATGCATATCAACAAAAATAAAAGCTACCTTGTAACTACTGAAAACAAAAGTACTCTCAAGCATCTTTCAAGCAATATTTTGGGCATGGTCTCACAGTTGTTAACACTGGCAAATGCACTGAACTCACATAGTTCTTTCCGTTTCCAGAAACTCATTGCAGGACTTTACAATTTATATGTACAAATTCTATTGACTATCATCACTTTTTTACAGAAGAAACAGCATTTGATCATGAATTAACTTTTGAGAACAACACAGACTATCAAATAAACACCACAATTTTAAATAGCATCCGTGCTTCTGTAGCACCTCTGAAAAACATCAAAATTCGGAGAATAAGTGTAAAAATGAGACAATAGTAACTGTTTTTAAAACAGTCGTTTTCTCAACATATAGATTTTGTTCTTACTTTTGAAAATTTAAATTGCATCTTCTATACGAAGAACAATTTTTGATGAATAATGGAAGTGAGTACTACTTAGATACATAGATTCCAATATCAGTATCCTTGATTCCACTACGTCAGAATGAAGTGAAATTGAAGGACACATGTATAAAAATTAATAGAGCAAAGGCACGGAGAACAAGCCTCGCCGTCATTATGAAAAAATATTCGACTAAGATACAAATAGGATAATATCTTCTGACAAATCAAAACTGAAAACAGGTAGTAAATAGCGAACAAATATGTTGCAAAGTAAAACTTATTTTCAAAATAAAATAATGATACAGAGAGCACTTAAAATGTTACAAAAGTTACAATAGGGAGAAGTACAAGTAAACCATCAATGATAATCGTCGAGGTTTTTGCTGAAATTAGCCATGCTCTTGTTAAGTAGTATGTGCACTGTGATGAGCTTAGTCACAGCTCAAAATCTGCTAACCAACAAGCTCAGGAGAAATAATTTATTCAGTGCTGATAGCTTGCACTAGTCCTTGTTTCTCTAGTATTCTGAGGCGTTTCTCCACGGCATTCTTATATTTTGAAAGAACCAGTTTATCAGCTTCACTAGACACTTGTTCTGACAACGTATGTAACATCATATATGCTGTTTGGTACCTGAAAGATATGTCAAGTCTTAGCCATCTTTCTCAGAACTCCAGAAAAAAAATTAATGAATTTTAAGTTAATTGTAATTAGATTTCGATAGACAACAGAACATAATATGCCATACCGTTGAGAACATAGATGAGGATTACCAAAAAGTTCATCCAAAGCAGCATTCTGACAAAGCTGAATAGCGTGTTTATACATAATTCGTTCTGCCGAAATCACTGCCATAGTAGGATCTGGACCTGGTAAGCCAAGAGATGCCAATTCTTGTGACTTTACCTGAAAACGAATGAAACTTTCCTCCAGGTATTTACTTACAAATTCACGATCATGAAGTTCATGAGATAATTACGAGATTGAAACATTAAATTATGCAATAAAATTCAAAAATAGATGATGTATATTATGATAATTATTTAAAATAAAGATATTTAATTTGGAACATTAACTACCTAGCTCTACAAAATTTTGAACCAAAGACTTTAAATGCTGATATATCTATTGAACCATTACCAAACACTGATGATATTTATCATTGAGTTGATTCAATACGTGCTGCACAGCAGGTGAAGGATGCAAAATTTCTGATGATATTTGTTTCTGGGCAAGGAGAAGAGCTGAGGAGAGCATATGAAGAGCTCGGACATACACAACTAGTTGTTCTGCACGACGATATGCATCTGATCGTTCTTTTTTCTGCAAAGTAATTTATTCAGAAAATATTCAGTAAACTGCATATGACATGATTTTATATGTAATACTGATTAAAAAATCTGTACGCGAAATGAAACTAAAATTATTTACTACATTTTTCAGATAACTTGAAAAGGTGCCTTTCGCGGTGACTTCGATAGCAGTATAGGATTCCCCCTGTCTTCAGCAACGTTAATCAGTGTTTCGACTAACTCAAGAACAAATCGTAATTTTGCCAACACTTGAACATGTTCAGCCTAAAATCGGACAACCAAATGCCATTTTATAACACTGAGAAATCAAAATACAGTTACAAATGCAGAAATAAGATAACTAGCTTTCCATAGAAAAGAAAAAAATTCATCGCAATAAAACGAACGTCCATCAAAGTCTCCGGTTCCAACGACGGTAGAATATCATGTAAAGATGGAATAACATTCTGATTGTTCAGAGTTCCTGGCTCAATGTTATTAGATGCATCATTAGCAAGTTGATTACCTGCGTAACCTTCATCAGCTGATTCACTTTCCATGAGTTGTGAACGCGAAGACACATCTACAAAATAACATTACAGTATTTTAAATTGAAAGCAAATTAGTTCTGAGTTTGAAAAATACTGGAGTTTAATAACTGGGCTTAAGAAACAAATGTTATGCAACAGAAATGTGATTTCGCAAAAATGAACTAGTATTAAAAAATGAGCCAAAAGATAGACAACAATAGAAAAATAAATTGTTTTTAAAAACTGATAAGAAATGAAATACACTAGGATGTGATGAAAAACCTCATAAAATCAGAATAAAATTGTAATTCCATCTCTCATACTTGGAAAATTACACTAATTGCAATTATTCTAAAATCCTGAGCTCTAAATATTGCTTTATAGAGACAAATAACTGACTTCTAACTGATTAAAAACAATATTAACTTAAAATTTTTGGTAAGAAAATGTAAACATTATTACAAGACTTGCTTGAAGCAAATGGAAGATGAATTGGTTGACTCAGTTCACCATCCTCTTCTTCTTCACTCAAACTGCTACAAAATTAATATTAAAAAAAGTGCGGCATATTACACAAACACTGGACGAAAGCGATAAAAATTAGCTGCCCAAATTCATTCTGGCAGCAAGTACTAACCCTTACATTCGGAAACCAAAGCAGTAGTATTAATTCTACTGCATGAAATTACAATATTCATGTTTTCGATACAAAGAGAAGCACAAAATTATTGTTATACATAGACAAATTAAATATTTTGGCAACCTTTCTATGACAATTATAAACGACAGTTTGTTTTTTCTAAAATAACATTTTATGTGCGCAAAAACCTTGTGGAAAGTTCGTTGGTACCACGAGGAGCAGCGCGGACTGTAAGCGAAGCACACGACCGCGGTGGTGAGACCGACAGATATTTGAGGTTATCCACTGGAGGTGTAGGTGAGAACTGTGGTGAACACTGTTTTGCTTGCTCTTTTGTCTCTGAAGAGAGTTGCACACCTTCCATTTCGGTGTTTTCTCCTAGTTCAATAGCCTGGTCAGCATTCCCAGTTTCCATTTCGGGAACTGCTTCTAAGACTTTCCGACTACTATATGATCCGCTTGATGTGAGAGGTGCGGTGGTAGTAACAAAAGATGTTGATTCTGAAGAAGAACTGACAGCCGATGTCGTTGCAGTGGTGTCTACTGCATACCTTCGGACCCGACTTGATAGCATTACATCGTATTGTGATATGCGCGAATCTTTCACGACAAATTGCGCTAAAATACGATAATAAGCTAAATATACTGAAGACATCACAGAACCAGTTTTGTGAAAAAAAAAAGCAATCGTGACGTAATTCCTTAAGCTAAATTCGATAACAGACAGCAAACATTCCTGCGTGAAGTGTACCACAATTTTTAAACAACAACTAGGAGAAATTTCAGTATTTGAGGTTCTGTTAACTCCTGCATAAATAAAGTGAGAAAATGATGAGAAGGAAACGTATTGACTGCATAAGATAAGAATTGTTATTGTGGACTGCCTTTTGAATATGAAGCAATTTGTTTATTGGTTAAGACCGAGTGAAATATAGCCAAATTCTGACCTTTAGATTGCTTTTAATCTGCTAACTACATGATAAAGAGAAATCCCATATGTTCAAGTAATTTCAGTACTTCAGAGCTCTATAAAAATTACGAATTTGAGAACTTTTGTTACTTCAACCCTTAATTACATGGAAACTAAAATGACGCATTTCTTACCAAACACTACTGAATATTCCTTAATATAGACAAAAATTACTTGAAGGCAAATTAATGTATTCAATAGAAGGGACTTTGGATTCGACATTTGTGGTATTTGCAACACTTCGAATATTGCATCGCTGAATGTTTGTTATATGACTGTAATGCGCATCGAAGGCATTTCGCTTTTCTTCCATCTTTGCATAAGCTAACCTCTGACTTGGTACTGGTACAGCACGTACATTGCTGATAGTATTATGAACCTGAAAAACATTTTTGGGTATGCAAATGGTTCAAGTTCAAGCTATTTGAAACTATAACATACTAAAATGTAAATAAGCCATAATAGCACTCTAATAAACAGTGCATCAAGTATTAAATACGAAACACATAAAAATACCTTAATTTGCTTAAGGAAATTTCCTGAACCGGAATCAATATTCGGGTTGGCTGCTGAGAGTGGTCGACGAGCTACTGAAGGTGAATGTACTTTAGACCGACTACTTGCAAATGAAATTGGGGTACCATGAAGTGATGGTAGGAACGTGAAATCATCTGAATCAGACCCAACTCCAGCATGTGTTCCTGTTGTTGCTATGGTATTTTGCCTGCAGAAGTCGATATATGTCACGACGAAGTTATTTATGAACAAATAGTGAAGTTTTGCTTGGAAAATTTTATACGAGACTATAACATTTGTTGTGATGAAAGGATAGGCAAATATCGGCAAAAAATCTGCATTTTCCAACAAAATACTGATTGTGAAAATTCTGGCATACAAAACTTATTTCAAAATTACCGAGAAATAGCAAGATGAGGAGAGCCAAGCTTTGAACCGCTTACAACACGACCAGAAGCAGTTGGAGATGACACAGCAGGCGGAGGCGTTTTAGGCGACAGCGAGGAAATATGTTGAGGTGAAGTCAACTCATGCTGTTTTACAGAATTGGGATTTGTTGTGATGAAAGGATGTGAAAAAAATGCCTCTGAAACCCAAAATATTCAAAACTGTGAGTAAATGAAACGCCTGCTTCGGAAGTTTAAGAAGCAAATCTTAATGACAAAAAATATGAAAGTGGATAACATATATTAAATCAGATAAACATAATAAACTACAGCTTAGAAAACACTTCAGGACCACTTATGAGAAATTATGATTGATCAACTATCTTAGGAATGAAATGGATGAATTAGATAGAGTAAAAAAATTGTAAATGTTAAGACGACTTCATGTCAAAAGTAGAATAAAATCATTTCTTCAATATACAGAAATATAAAAAAGAAACAATTCATGCAAAAACTGGATCTATTAACTACTACTTCTAGTCCTTCTTCTATTCTTCTAAAATGAAAATAATTCGAAACCCTATTTACAGCAGTAAACTTATAATCCTTAATGAACATTAAATTTTCACGTATATGTAGTCTTACAGTATTCTTACAATATAGACCACTTGTGAATATGCCACTGAAGAGCAAATTAAGATGTACTTAGCTGCTAAAGTGTAACGAAGATTAAAAGCCTTTGAAGTGCAATTTATCAACAGTAATATGTGCTTACGAAGTATTGCTTGAAAAGTACAGAGCAATTAATTTGTATTGTGCTCTCACCCTTTTAGTACCAAAATAATGTAAACAAATTTTAATTTCTGTACTATTATAAAGGAGTTCATTACATATTATTACCAAACATTCTTCAATAAGAATTTCTCAATTGAACTGGGAAGAATTTCGAAGTATTCTTAAAATAATTTTCATAAAAACATGTCTCTTCAAAGTAACGGCGCACTAATCAAATTTTAACAAAATTTGCACGTAATTATTGTTCAGTCTAGAAATTAAACAAAACATTTACCAAACTCAATCCGATCCTTCGAACTTCGTTTTAACAAAGCAAGTAATAAATCTTTCAGAAGAGGACTACAATATGTTGGAATGTTTGGTCGTAAATCTTTATTTCGTTCATAAAACTGCTTCAGAGCTTGAGGTGTTTGCGCTTGAAATGGTGCTTTACCCGTTAAACACTGAAAAATAATTGTTCCTACTGACCACAAATCTGCTTTGGCGCAATACTGTAACGACATTATTACCTGAAAATATATGGCCATAAGATTATCAAGATAATGACCATATAAAATTCACAGACTTTGAGAAAAATTTTTTTTAATTTAAATGACAATAGTGAAAAAAAATTTTTCATAGAAAAAATACAATGCTCAACCTTTGACATTCAAAACAAGGTTACCTCGGGAGCCATATACATTGGTGAACCACATAAAGTAGCTGCCATATGACCATCTCCTAAAAATCGTGCAAAGCCGAAATCAGCAAGCTTAACTATCAAATCCGTAGCAGGAGGATTTGGTCGCTGTCCTGGATTGCACAACAATAAATTTTGAGGTTTCAAATCCCTACAAACGTTGACGTAAACAATTTGATTCTCTGAATGTGGTTAAACATTTAAAGAATAAAGAAATTTTCCAAATAGAAATCAAATTATCGTGAGGAGTTCGAGAAATGTTCTTCCTCGCTTCTGTCATTTGAAAGAAACGGCGTATAATAAAATAAAAATATAAGCTTAACAAAAAATGTTAAAAAATATCAAGTTGAAAACTATTAGAATGAGAAAAATTCAAAAATTTTCCTGCAAACAGATTATGACGTACATAACTCTGATAAGTATCTACTAATATCAAAACAACAAGTTGAAAGAACGAAGGTATATTAGATAATCTTTCAATTTTTCCCAAATTCTCATTTAAAAGTGAGATTAAGTATGCGTGAGCTTGACTAAAATATTATGATTACGTTTAACACATTTTCAGTTCAAATATCCCAAATATCGACTTTTACCTGCAGCAGTAAAACATTTTTGAATCAAAAAAATGGATGTTCATAAACAGACAACATAAATTTTTATGTAGAAATAACCTGTGCACGATCCCTTTCTTATTTATTGCCTCAATGGCTCGAGCAATGTGGACAAGAAAATGTTGAATGGTTACTTCAGGCAGCGTCACTTTATTTTGCAAATAATCTCCTAGATCTCCTGCATTACAATATTCCATAACGAGAAAAACATTGGCTGATGTTTCGACACATTTTAACAATCCCACTAAATTCTCATGTTTCAAATTTGACAACTCCTAAAATTAATATTAATTACGCACAACGAAATTACCTAGACTTTCCAACATTAGTTATTTTCCTCAGCAAAAATCCAATTAGCACTACTTTGCAAACAATTCCTTGATTTTTCAACAACAATATTCCACTTTAGTTTTATATACTCACTTTTAATATTTTAATTTCTTTGTTGAGCAAATTCTTCGATTTTGTCAAACTCTTTTTAGCAATGCTTTTAATGGCTACCGGTATGTCTTTGTGCTGAAAATACAATTTATATTTACTTGATTCGCAGAATTATTACAAAAATTATGTACATGACAGTTATTATGAGCTATTAACAAATGATGACTTTAGCTCATCCCAGTAATTCACATCTTCTAATACAGAGAAAAAAGGGTACACTTCCCGTATTTTATATTCCTTTTTTATGAATATGCGAAAATACATGTAGTCTCAAGATTTTTTCATATTTAAAATAGTGTGAAAAAAGCATTCAAAGACTTTTTTTTCCTACGTGACACATTTGAGACTTTATAATCACATTCAAAGTTCAAGTTTTATGAAAGACTGAATATATGAAAAAACTAAAATAAATTGACTTCAGAAAACGATAGTGCAATTGACACAATAATACTCAGATATACACTCTAGTGAGTTAAGATTAATAACAGCATTTAATTCCTAATACTAAATCAATAAAGGGCAGATAAGAGAGAAAAATATAATTTTGAAACGTGTGCAATAATTTGTAAAGTATTTCAAGTATATCAGACATCATTCATTTCTCAAGTATTGAGAGTAAGAATAAGCAACTACGATCTCACACAATAACTTTCTATCTTCACACAGCTTTTGAAAGCTGGTAATGCAATGAAAGATTTTCAATATAGTGGAAACTAATGGCGAATCTTAATTTAAATTCATGAATCTAAGAGTGGAATAAATTAATAATTGTCATTTCCATACTAACTGGATTTGGAAAAGATGAAAGTAAACACATGTTATGGAAATCACAAACATTGCAAGTAAAAGCAAAAATTGACAAGATCGTAATTACTTAGTCCTAGATTTCAAGACTTTTAATTAAGATTTAAACAAACTATAAGCAAGTAAAGTAAATAAATTATGTCCATAAAATAAATTATGATCATAATAGTTTATACATGTAATAAATATAAGAAATCTGTCAGTAAGGCATATTGTGATATGCTTTATGCTGTTAAATACTAAAATGAATTTAAATCATACTGATGTAGCCAAATAGAAAATATTAGAGAATAAAATTAATAACTAAATTAGCGAAAACGGTAGCTTACGTCAACATATCGGCCTTTGTACACAATTGCAAACGCGCCATGACCAATCAGATCTTTTTTTGTATATTCAAAGCCATCAAATCTTTCCATGATTTATCTTTTCAGCTCATACCGATTCCTGCAGAATCATCCACAGGGTGCACTGAAATAAATAAATAATTTCCATTCATGTTCTCGCGCATTCAAAGTAAGGAACCGAATTAGCACAAGACATGTGAATGGTAATGAAAATACTGCAAACAAACAAAAACAATTACTGACGACGTAATTGCTTGTAAATGTAAAACTTCATGACAAGATGAACATTGAAAATATGCATGCCCACAAGAGCCAGTCCCTGCTCTTATATTTTCATAGTTGATTACCCATAATGAAGCACTGTACTGCTTGGTATTCGTGAATACTTGTGAATTAAACTTATGCGACGACAAAAGTAAGCATACAAACATGGTTGCTCACATTGTTCTTCGTTGTTCGATATTGACATCATAATAACCAAAATGATTAGTATTTGGCGTAAATAGTGAATACATGTAATACATTCGAGGACATATATTAGCAAATTTCTCAGTGCTTACCATCCTTCTTTTGTTATGGGTACTTTGTAAGTGACTACATAACTTCGACAGATCCAACATTTTTCTGACTAAAGTAGCAATACAATCACATGAAAGAGTTAGTAGTCTTAGTTAGACAAAAGTGAAGAACGGACAATGAATGGATGTGAAGCAGAAATCATCACGACAAAGACTGGCATAAGAGGAATGTATGTTCTTGTAATTGCATGCTTTAGAATGAAAAATTGCTGATAAATGCGATAAAATGGATAAGCACGAGTATATTTATTATATTTAACGAACGTATGTATTAGTAGGATAGATTAACTATGTAAATGAATAAAGAGTAAGGAGTCAGCGAGTATAACAGAATGTATTAACTGCGTTCAAGTAATCATTGAAGTCATTTGAGGCTATAATAATGGCTTCAACTTACGTTGAGCTTCTCTACAACTGGCTATCTAAAAAAGGAAAGCAGCAGCCATTTCTCATGCAAACTTTATTAGCATACACGCAAGTATGTAAAATAATGTACTACTCTTTACTGCATGAGCAAAAAAAAGCCGTGTGACGATTGCATGCAGTGTTCAGTCCAACATGTTTACTCGCTATAGAAACATGACAGTAAGCGTGTCCTGAGTCGTAATTCTCGCTTGTCCATCCGTCACATATTCAATTCAGTATCTACAAAAATAGTGTACTCGTTCAAGTGCTACAAACAAACAGCATAACAAGTTTAGTTATTACTACAGTTAATACTATCCGTTTGCCTTCACTTCACTTAACTGACTCCTTCACACCTTACCAGAGCCCGATATTAAACTTACTCATTACATTCGTAATTAATGCCAAATGATGAATAACACAATCTACCTTCTCTTCCCATCTAGCTGCAACCCATCCTTGACCCGTCTGAGCTGCTGCAACCAATTCCTTGACCTGTCAGGTACTGATTCTACAACATGCATACGTTGGCAACAGCTACAATACATTCCTATCAGTGATGACATAAGCTGTATGCAACCATTACAATTTGCAACGAAAAGAGGACAAAACACTAACTGCATTAAAAGTCCACACCGAGCAAAGCCGAAGCAACACAACAATCGATACTTTGCAAACAGCCGCATAATTTTATTTAACAAAACTCTCCTCTTCGCAGCCGCAGCCTTCCTTTCTCTCTTTCTTTCCACTAATGTTTATCTATCTATCTATCTATCTATCTATGCATCTATCATGTATACATCAAGCAACTATCTATACATACTTGGCAGTTCAGCCGCATTCATCCCTAACTAAATCCGATAACCTTTTTTTCCCATTCGTATGAAACAGAAACAGTCAATAACTGTCAATCACAATGAGCAGCCAACCATTGAACCCAAGCTCATCTTACTAATATAACTATTCTAAGAGACTATTCAAGCCTGATTCGTTTCCATTATTCACTATCACTTATGGAAATGATTAATAATGCTCTTTGAATTAATGAAGGAGGCTGCGCGGATTAAAAGCTCAGTGAATGCTTGTTAACGACGACTGAATTATATTAATGATGACTGTGATGCAGCAGAAAATAAGCATTCATTAGAGATCTAAAAATTTTACGATCTGTAGAAGAGTACAGCTTCAAGTACAAGAGGCAATGAAATAATCGTACCTTATTCATTCATCAGAGCTACGGTGAAAGCAAGATGGAATACGAAGGGAAGATGGGTATAAGGGAAACGAGCTTCTGAAGAATCAATTGGCAGCATGAAAGTGAGGTTTCAAAGAAACAAGGGATTAAGTTTCCACGTAAATTCTTCATTATCTTGCAAGAAGTAGACAAAAGAAGAATGAAAATGCTTAAAAATAAGTGAACGTATTAAATAAACAAACAAATATGTGTAAGCGTGGCGGATTTCTCTCAGCAATAAGAAAAGAAAAGGATAGAAAAGAGCACTCCTATATTCCTCTTTGGAAATTGCTCAGCGAGTAATTCAGCAGTAAAGTCCTTCGTTTTCGACACACATATCGCTAAGATTTGATGAAAGCTTGCTCGTAAGAACACTACGGAGCAGCTAACTGCCTGGCACGTTTGAAGTACACAGACAAGTCTCAACTTCTGCCTTACGAATTAACAACAACAACAACAGGGCTTAACGATAACAAGCACAAATAAGCAACAAAAAGTTTAACTTTGATATACTGATGTATAAGTTATTGTTATCACTTCTTCCAGTACAATTTAGAAGATAAAGTAGACACGGACCTCAGTCTACAGCAAAAACTTTCGTGCATCTACGAAGCATCGATTTTTTCATTTAAATCAGCAAATGATAATTAGTCCCCTGACAGAAGTATCATGTGAAACAAATGACAAAGTATTATCAAAACACTGCTCTAATTGTTGATGCACTGCAGTACTGATCAAAGCTGCACCCAATATCGATTTTGCTGCCCAATACAGATGAATTAAAAATCAGATCACTCAGAACGGAGCGTCAGTGACTGATCACTTGCACCGAATAGCAGTGCAGTTTATTCGGACATCGAGAAGTGCTTTTTTTCGTAGGAATAATTTTGGTAATGGTAATACTTCATGACGATCGCACAGAATTTCAGATGACTACTTCAAACTGAAGGAAATTCATAACACCATCAAAGAGCTCTCAAAACGTCCTAGTCTTCAAAAGTATGAAAATCAGTTCCTCAACACTTTAAAGCAACAGTCAACCACCCCATTCTTAATTTCTCTGATTCTATTTTCTCTAAATGAATTCAAATCATATTGACGACAAAATTTAATCAATGAACACAGCTCTATCATAAATAAACCAAGCATAATTCTCAGAAAGAGTAATTGAGTTTTTTTCAATGTATCAAAACAAAATAATTCAAAATGTGAACAAATACAATAATGTACAAATAAAGTCAAGGCTAAAGAACATAGAAGTAGAATTTCAGAATCACAGTAATATATTGTTTACTCAGACACTTCGAAGTTATAAATGTAAAAACACTCATCACAGCAAAGTATTAGAAGTTATGAATCAGTGTTATGAAACGTCCCGGTCATTCATTTAACACACCTTTATGAGTTAATTATTCACGATATAAGATAACAGAGAAATTTACTGCTCAGAAAAAAGCAAAAGTGTAAACTGGTACAAGTAAGAAATTTCTTCAGTGCACGAATCTTTTGCATGTACTTTATGACTTTTTTATTAAAGGAATACTTTATGAAATTCCTTTTGAATGAAATGCAGCACCTTACCTGAAGCACAAATTATTGTTTAGAAGCCACCAGTAAGAGTAAACAATGAAAATTCATTATTAACCGATTTAAAGATGTTCTTATTATCTACACCAGTTCTTCATCCACAATTAACATACTCAAGGTATAATAAATTATCTAATTCAGACTTAACATAAATGTAGTCTTTTTACATTCCCCGTATTTTTGAAAACTACTGCTAACAAATAACATGAGACATTTTGATCAAGTTTAACTCAGCGAAGAAAAGGCTAAAGATTAAAAAGTTAGTTGATCGCTTGCACGTAGTTTCCTGGAAACAGCCCGGTACATCCATTTAATACACCTTCAAACCAACCATCATCATTCTTCCGTAAAACGTACACGATGCAATTTTCTCTAAGAGTCAACTCATCCGGTTTTTCTGCTTCATAGTCGTACAGTGCAATTGCTGAAAACTAACTGCTTAATTCTAAGAAAGTCACTTGTAGCCAGAAAAAACTCAGACCACAAATATTGTTTTCAAAAACCAAAATTAAGAAGTGTTATTGGTAAATATAGTGAAGAAAACAGATAAGCTCCTTTTTTAAATATGAGAAGAAATGGCGTTTTTTTTTTTACCTTTTTCAATATAAACTTTTGGAATCCATTCGTATGATCGGTCAAATGCAGACTCCAATACCAGAGATGAGCATTCATTAGCAGATGATCCAGAAATATTTTTTGAAGATCCTGACTCGTGAATTGGTGTAACTGTAGTTGGTATCGGAGGAGGTGGCAAAGGCTCATCATCCATCATAACAGAAGTAGGTGGTGGAGGAAGTCCGTCGGAAAATAACACAAGAAAGATGACGCTTACAAAAGATATCTAACATAGATAACAGTGATATAAATGAATATTTTTTCTTACATTGGATGACATGATGACACTTCTTGATTAATAGTGAGGAAACTTGAAAAACTTACCTAAGCTGTTTGTTGATAGCCTATACTGAGCTACCGGAGCTAGTTGAGGAGGAGGAAGAGGCATAGACTGTTGTGAATCGCGTTTTTTGTTAATAGTGCCATAATTTGGAGCAGCAGAAATAGTACTATAATTTTGAATAGCATGCGTAATAGTGGAGAATCTTTGGGGATCAATGACGGGAGTGGCCGCTATCTGTGGTGTGCGATAGTGGTCTCCACGAGCTGTTGCCGAACGAGAAAGCTAAAGGAAATACTTTTCACTCTATCAAATATAATTATTTTGCATTAACTGTAATTCCCTTTTAAAAGTCTCTACTGCAGCAAACTTCAAAAATATACTAAATTTTCCTATGATTAAAGTGGAACAGAAATTAGCTCACGGAATATGTTACTAAATGAACAAAACTTACTAAATGATAAAACAACATGTTAAACACCCCATGTTCCTTTTACAAAAATAACTCTGCCACAGCTGATGACCAATAGTAAACTGTACTGGTCATTATAATAATAGTGAAACTTTTGCAGTTCAAACCATTCAAGAAAGCTGCATTTATCATTTAAAAATGTTGATAAAATTTATCTTTATGAAACGAAAAAAATACCGTTGCAGTAATATTTGCTTTCGGCAATAACTGTTCAAAATTCGGAAAAATTGGAAAATGTGCGTTCGAACTTCCTTGAGATACGGTGGAGGTTGCATGCATTATAAATGATCGATTTATAGGCTCGGGAATTTTAACACCGTGTCCCAAGTTATCTAACACCGAATAATCTATGGGAGTGCTCTGGTAACGCTGAACAGGTTCCTTAAATAAATGGATGTAACAGAACGTAAATTTCTTCACTAATTAAGAACAAAAGATACAAATTACCAAATTAAATAATTAATTGACCTGAACTCCAACTGCAACAACTTTAGGCTGCTTTTGAACATATTTGTTCACTGTTAACAAACCAATCTCCCGTCTCGCTACTTTCTCTTTATGAATTGAAATGATTTCTTCTATACTGTTAATCTAGAAGAATATGATATAGTATGTAAATAGTATTACGTTTTTACCATCAGATAAGATAAATCCTCAAACTAAGATAATTATTGTTTGTTCTACTCCTTGAATCACCAATTAATCCAATACTATGCTACAAAGCTCTCAAATATTTTAATTCTCAAAATAGAAATAACACTAAATGAATGTAACAGAAAAGTTCGAAAACGAATGCTAATCAAAATGTTAGCGAAAATGATACCTGTGACACCATGTTATTGATTTTACCCGTCTGTAAATCGAGGGAATGCAACAGTGCATAAGCCAAAGTATTAACCTGATATGCTACACTGGCAAGACTTTGTACAGCATATCGTCTAGTTTCATCAAAAGCTGCCCTTTTATCCTGAGCCTAAACGAGATTGAAAATCAGTAACAAATGAACGTAAATTAAAAATGAATATAAATTTCCATTTTTTAAATGCACATTAGGAAAAAATTTTAACAACTCAATTATTGCCTAATCAACAGAACCAATTTAGATAATATCCAAAAGCGTATGAACAGAAATTAAAAGACGGAAGTTACTTACCATAGTAGAAAATATGAATGTTACTAAGGAGCAAAATATCATGCTTGCTTCAACTTTCATAAAAGCAAACGATTTCAATTTGAACTTAATGAGCTAAATGAAAAATGCATTGTTGGAACTTATTAACAACTGACGCCACTTGATTTCTGATACATTTTAGCCAATTTATCATGTTAGTAAGTTAGGAAATAAGCTGAATTCCTTATATCAGACCTAACAATAACCATTGTAACGACGGCTATAAATTTACAGATAGGAATTTACGCATATCAGACCAGCTAGCAATAAAGTAAATAGAGTGGAGCGTGACTCCAGTGGATTGCAAAATTTTACGAAAAGGTTACCCATATTTACCTGAGCATAATTTGCTTCGCAGTAGGCAGCAACTCGTTCCAAATTCGCATAACTGTTTTCAAGATTTGCCCTACTATCGGGAATTTCATTTTCAATTAAGCTGCGCAAAGTGACATCACCTTGAGCTCCTTCAACCATCGCTTCAAACCCAACATCAACGTTCAAATTATGTACATGAAACCACAAAGTTTGGCATCAGCCAAACAAAACAAAACATGACAGAGCAGTTCCACACCTCACACAGCAATTATATCTCTAAAGCATGATAACACAATGCAACCCGTTGATTCGTACCTTATTCGAGCAATAAGGAATGGAAGCATTAACGTTACCATAGCTCACTTTCATCAATGCTTTCATACACTTTCGTTCATCACGCAGTTTTCAATTTTTCCAGTCTTTCCATCAATTTTCGCTACTGCTTTCACTGCGCTTATTTCAATCAGTCACTTAAATTGTTAATCACTTTTTTCCATTTTTGTTTTTCACTGAGTGGTGACTACACTCTTCCACTCTCACGTAACTTCTTGAACTTACGTTTTGTTCCTCAACTTTAACTCAGTACCTTCAACCTATCGTACTAATAGACTACTCTCTTTATTTCACACTTCCTCATCTACAAATTATCTTCTCTACACGCAGTTCATCTTTGTAAAATGGTCGTAAATATGATGAGTTAAAGTTGAGGAACAAAACGCGACTATTATTTTTAAACATGGGTTGGAGGACAGAATGCTATTTTTTTTCAAAAATGTGTGGAGGCATCATATTCTTTGGCCTGTGCGATATTGGTGGCTTACAAATGAATATTGTAGTGGAAGTCAAAAATATTCACGCTTTTAGGCATTATGACAAAAATAAACCCAGAAAAGTTGCTCAATCAATATCTTATGAAATAACACACTGCAGTCAAAATCTTCGAAAGAATCTATCAGCTCGCCAATTTTCTTTCTTTTTTTATGTATCGTATGTGTTTGTGAACTGTCTATTATTGTCCATGGTTACACTGCTTATGTAAAAGTTTTGTTCAGTATATATATAGAAACTGTCTACAATTCTTTATTAAAATTATATGTCTTAGAGATGAAACTTTCTACGAGTCATTGGTAAGTCAAAAAATGTACCATCTAATTCTTAATACTTTGGTTATACGTTGGTTTTGATTCAAGAGTGAATTATCCATACAGAAGTGTTAAAAGAAGTCTAAAACGATGAGCAAGCACAAATGTGTGCCAAGGAAATCGACGCATTATTTTCCTTTCGAAATGGCAAATATCAAGGGAATGTAGTACCTTTTTGTTCTTTATTTATGTCATATCAGAATTCACAAAATAACATCTGAGTATTGACTTATTCATGCATTTTCCACGGCATGAAAATTGAATAAATGTTGTTCAGTGTAATATAATTTGTCGAAAACTATGAAATTGATCATGTTTATTCATTTACTTAATTAGGCACATTTTTTACCACATGCATTTCTTTCAAAACGTCCTATAAACGTCTTTCCACTCCTGTTTGCTCCAGTATCCAGCTTCTCGAATATTTTTATGAGATTCATACCAAGTAAAATTTGCTGTTGCATGAGGTACTTTCCATTCTCCGTAATCGGCCTAAAATGGAAATGTATCGCATGAGCAGATATTTTTTACACAACATTTTTTGTCTATATTTTCGGGAATAGCAATTTATTTGAATGAAAATAAAGATAAAGTTTGAATTTGCATTGTTATTTCATTGCAATAAAAGTTGAAAGAGACTCTCTGAATAAATTGTAGTGAAATAAGTTGGAGCTAATTAATAAACCAACCTGGAGTACTTCTTCGACATTGCAAGGCACATGAAACAGTTTGCCAAGTAACTCTCCAACGCAAAATTCCAAAATTGGTGGATAAATCCATTGAAGTTTCTTTCTCTTTGACACAAACAAACCACCCACCCAAGCAGAGTCAGCGTTTTCGTATAAGAAAAATAAGTCAATCTTGATATTATTTGAATAAACGCTTAGTTCCAATGAGTCATTAATCTAAACACAATTATCAATTCCATCACTGCCAAGTATATATGTTTAGAACTGTCTTACTATCTAATGCCATTTCATATATCGGATTATGATCTAAATCTATCTACCATACACTGTTCACACATGTAAAAAATGTTTTGTCCAAATATGGTAAAATCTGTATTTTTCTTTGCATTTTATTTGTATTGGTGGTGATATACCTGAATAATAAAAATTCAGGGTTGTTTTCTGACGTGCAATAAAATGAACCTTTCCAAGAATCCAATAAAGCTTAAATTCTTTCGTTTTTTCCAAATTTTTCATCATAATAGGATTTAAAGCATCAATCTTCATTGCGAGGTCAACATCCGTCGTATCCATGATGAAGGAGCATTCTCTGTACCAACCTATTGTTAACTTTCTATTACAATGGAATTTTCGCTTTCGCCTAGCAAATTGCAATCAGTCCTATTCATAACACAAATGAGCAAGTTTTTGATTGCCTAAACTGACGTTCAAAGATATGATTTGCTGTTACTAATATCAAATTTTGTTTGAACTTCCAGTAAGTAACGGATCAGAATTCTTTCTCAAAAAAAGAAATACTAGAAAATAATTAAGTTTTTTCTCTATAGTTTGCAGTGAATACATCGTTTTTTTCACTTTTCCTTTTGAAAAAAAGCAACAACCTAAAAGCGTCCCGCCGAATAGTATTGGTGTTGAATTGTGCGATTCAATAAAATCTCGGAACTTTGCCACTTTGTCGATAAAATTCTCTGGAATCGCACGACTATCGACAGTACTCGTAACATTCATTTTCAAACAATTCAAGAATCTTCCATCTTTCCATTTAAAGATGAATTCTTTTTTATCTTCTGGAACCCATATTTCTCGGTCAAACATGTACACTTTTTTAGTTTTGAGCCTACAAGTATCAGTGGTTTCAAGTTTTTACTTTTTACGAATTAGTTCGTGAATAAATTAAGATTTGTAGGGTAAAAATTCAATCAGTACTAGTAGTAATTACATTATAAATATTGAATGAAATTTACTTTCTAAAAACGATCCCAAACATATGTACTCTTTTTATTAAAAATTTACCCCTGAATTGCGCGTTGTTCATTTTTACCAAAAAAAATTACATAATTATCAGTTAATGAATATTCCATTCGATAAAAGATCAAGTGATCAAAAGGTGATAGATTTTCACCATCATCATATGTACCAAAAATCCATTTATTAGCGAAAGCATCACCGATCCAGAGTAAATAATTGAATTGTTTCAAATATTCTAGTTCCTGAGCTGAAGGCGTGTATGCCTAGCGAAATGCTGATTTTAATTATTAAAATTCAAAAGAACTTCAAAAAATAACTTTCAATAAATACGCTAAATTTTGACGATTAATTTAATTAATCAATAGGTACTTATTATTTCAATATAGATAATAAGTTTTTTTCACATTATAAATATTTTTATCATATTCATTATGAGATTATTGGCAGAATTTATAATTATTTGAGAGGAATATAATAATTAGCAGTTCTAATTAAAGCAAGTACTGAATTTTACCAAAGGTATTATAGCAGTGCAATTGGTTGGTTTTTTTTCTCCAATAATGGAATGATTTGTGGTGTAATGCTGAACAGATTGTATTTTGTCAGGGGGGATGTTGTTAAGGTAGTACATAAAATAAATTAGTCCTGTCAGTGAAATTGTCGCAACAAAATATCTGACAACTTTGTGCATGGAATCGTTGTGTTGTTGAGCAAGTGATGGATTTATGTCAAATGATGAAGGGAAATGAGAGCTCTTCTGGGGTTACGACTGCTTTTTTTGGAAACAGTGCAGATATTGTAGAAGTAATTACTGAAATAAGTAAGCAATGCTTCTGCATTTGCAGAAATTAATCCAAAGACAGAATGTTTTTGATTGATTTTAGTTTATTTCTTGAATTTCTACAATTAATCAAGCAATATCTGTTGTTTCAGTTGAAAATGATGATACGAAATTATCAAGCAATTTAATTTGCTTGTAAGACTGTGCAACGAAAAATACCACAGAGAAATTATTTAACTTTACCTGAAAATAAATATAAATCATAAAACGTTGATGGCTTCTGAGTTCGAGGATACAATCTACTTAACAAGTGAGATTGAGAGTGAGGTGACGTATCACCGCTGACTTTCTTAATTTCAAAAAATGAAACAATGCATTACGATAAGATCTGCATGACAAAATCGGTTGTATTATCAGGCAGCAACCATGTCAGATAAATCCTACAGATATATTAGTGATTGTTATTTCTGTGTCGTAATTTAAGAAGTACTTCAAGCACAAACATTGATGTCACTGTAGATAGATAGCTTTGATATTTCAAAAATTTAATGAGAAATTTAAATTTACTGTTGAAAATTTGAGATTTTGATGGATTAGCACAATTTTTCAAAAATTCTGAGCAGTCTGAAACTCATTACTACTATTGATTAGTCAAAACACAAGAAGAAATTTCATTACTAATAATAAATAAATAGAAATAAAACACTGAAGACAACATTACGATTATCAGCAAGTCTGCAGTAGATCTTACGATGCTTCGTTCTGCTCACGCACTTGCCATTTCATGAAAACGTCTTGTACGACTAGAAAGTGTAACTTTGCTTGTCTTTCTTTGACTTATATATTTTGATTCACACTTATGTTGATTTGCATGAGATTAATTTCAATGCATCAACCAACAAAGGATGGTTTTACTTTCTAGTTAAAACATCACTGCATTGCTCTTCTAAATATTCTCATGCAAATTTGCAGAAGTGTTATAATATAATGGAAATTTTTGATAACTCTGATGATTTTGTCAGTTAATTGTACTGAATTTGTAATTCATTTCTCTTACTTTGAGCAGACTTTTTGAACAAAGCGAGCTGCTACAGTACAATCTTTGATACGCACTCTTCTTTCTTCTGAATTGTGTCGATGCGATGGCTGAAGTCAGACCAAACCTTCTGAAATAAGCACTGATTCAGTTAATTAGTAGCAATAATGTAATTAAAAATGTGAAGGAAAAAATAAGAAACTTCCGATAATGCTTAGCACTATCGGAAGTAATGAATGAGAATTAGTTTGAGATGAATGAATTCTAGCATTCTATTTTGTCACAAAAAGCGCTCCTTCCGTCAACAACTATCTCTCTCAAATGCTAATCATCATTATTATCTCTCATTACAATCGTACAAAACTGCAAACAAATTTGCCACAGTGTTCATGCCTTTCAATAGCGAAACAAGCTGATCAAATATTGCCCTAAAGCATTTCTACTTCTTTCTATTTATCAGCAAAATAGCTATACTTATTATTCCAGTATGCTATTATTTTATGCAAACATATAATATAAATATTTGCATGCATGAAATTTCCCCCAAAAACTTTTTAAATACACTAAAATAAAAACTTTAGCTGAGTAAGTGAATATGTGCACATGCAAATATTTGTCATTCAAAGTATTTATGCTTGATATGTAATTGAAAATTATTTACATACCAATTTTATTCTTTATTTTTCACTACAGAAGGGATAACAAATACTTGTATACAATGTAAACATTAACAAGTAATGATAATGGTAATGATAATGGCAGTAACCTTGGTAGATCAAAAGTGGTCATAAGATTTTTTCATTTGTCAATGACTGACTAAGAGTTAAAAAGGATTAATATCATTTATTGCTTTGAAGAATTACTGTAAATTGTAAACTAATTAAATCAATTCATTCATTTCCAGTTTAAGCTTAAAACAGTAGAAGTAGTTCATTTTCAATGCATCAGCATAGCAGGACAAACGAATTCTAGAAGTACATAATTCTTGTAAACTTTTGAGGAAGTGAATCATATTCGATACTGAATGAATTCTCGGAAACAACTCCGCACATTGTTTGGAGAAAGAGAAGTCAGCGATAAGGAAAAATTCAAAATGACCGAGCAGTCTTTTCAGCATAGTTTACCAAAACTGTAATGGCTTAAAATTTATTTTTTTGGTCGTAGAAAAGCTGATGTCACCAGGAAAGTTTATGTGTTGAAAATCAGTTCACGCATTCAGAAAAAAGAGCTTAACTTTTTATTTTTTAATTGAAACTGGTTGCCACAACTTGTGCGATGATCTTGATAGTACAGTCTACAGATTCTTACACATTCGACAACATGCCTTCAGTCCTGAGACAGTAAATTAACAGCTTAATAATTTGCTAAACTAGCCAAGTAACTAGAAGACCACATTTCTGACTTTTTTACTTTTTAAATTATAAATCATTTGGTACTTTATCTAATTTGAAGTTCAAATTACATAATTATTTTCAGTCAGGTAATAAATGTTAACTTCTAGACATATTTTTCCACAAACAATGACATAAATTGCAATGAGTATTTTGTTTCATTCAGAGTGTTGCATTCGGTAGTACTGAAATAAAAATTTTATTTTTCGAAAATTTCAAAGTCTTTACACTTGTTGTTTCTGTGATCCAAAGCAAACTTTTTCAACAAGTAATATTGTAAGATAAAATTAGTCCGACCAAATATATTATTGTAATCGCTTTCAAGTGCAAAATGTTTGCGACAAAAATTACGATTCCTTCATTTGCTGCTCACTTTAGTTCGTCTTGAACATTAATGATTGTGGCAAAATGAAACTTTTTCCTGATCAGCTCAGTCTTTTTGCTTATTTTATCATTATAATCTGATCTAATTTTTTTCATGAAAAAGCTTTTTGCTAGGAGACAAATACTGCAGATTTAGGTCAATATTTCCAAATGCTGCACACAATTGTATGACTAAGCCAGAAATTTATTTCTGTAACTGAAATTTAAATCCCTCGCAATTATTTATAATATTTTAATAACAGCTTTTTGCTAACTTTCCGATACAAAATATGAGTTTTATTATTGTGTTATTGAATAAATAAGTAATAAAACTGATGTCTTGCACATTTACTAATGTAATTGAATAAGTTGTGAGCAAAACAAAAGAGAAAACATTTTCACTTACAAGATAAGAACTCGTTATTTCAATAAAGTAATTCTGATTTGCAATTTATAACTTCATTAAACTCCCATTACTTTTGAAACAATAAATAACACATCTCTGATAAGCAATTTTTTAATTCACAAAAGTCAATCTTAACTTTTCCCCTTTAGAAGTTGCATTTGGTAAACTTGAAATGAATTGACGTTGAAAAAAAATGCTAAAGAAAATTAACGCTGTGACAATTACAAATAGGCCAAAAACAACTTAAAAAAAAACCCACGCCTAATTTTTTTGCTAGAAAACAAAATACTACAGATTTAAATCAATTTGTAGTATAAATATGACTAAAAATGGTAAATTATGCATTAAAAAACAGTAACAATAATAATAATAATAATATTTAGCACTTATTTGCAAAATATTGTCATTATAATTATTTTATGCCGTCAAAATAAACGATTTCTGAAACAGATTGATGCATTGATGGAATAAAGAGTGAGAATCAAACTATGCCCATTAAATGAGTTCAAATTTTTGAATGTAAACATATTTGCTTGTCGATAATGGAGAAAACATGATAACAATTTTGTTATCACCATTTTATTTGTTATGATATAATAAAAGTGTGAAATTAGTCAAAGTTATGCAATATATTAATACAGTAAAACCAGATATTGCATTTTATTTCGCTCTAAAAAGTTGCGTCTAAGATAGCCTGTCTTAAATACAAATAAGAGAACAAATTATTCAGAAGCATTACTTACTGTCATTCCGAAATAGTCGCTTTCCAATAACTTTTTCAGCTTATCACATTTCAATCAGAGCTTTAATTTCATGTACTTTTCTCAACACTTGTAGATAATCTTTCTCAAGCTTATCATATTTAGAAGGGAAATTCCAAGCTATGGCGTCCAAGGACTTAGCTTAGTCCTTAATCTGCAAGGAACCCTTATTCTGCAGTCATACCGCAGTGATTATACAAATTGTTTGTGTGTAAGAAAATTCTAAAATTTTATCAATTCTAAACGTTCTAATTCTAAAACTTAAACTGCATTCAAAACTTCAGTCATCCAGGCAGCTTATTGTGTGTTTACTTGCACTGGTTTTAAGCAGTTACAATAGTATGCCTACACTTCTTTTTATGACAATACCAGAAAAACCCATCAAATTTAATATTCAGAAGCCTAATAATGTCAGAATATCCTATAAAATTTCAGAAGCCAAAACAAGCTTATTGAAATGCATTGAATGATGTAAAAAAATGAAAATAAAAATTGTAAATACCTCACACGACGCACTCTGAATGATTCACAATTTAAATTGAATATTTGGTTTGCGAAGCCCGTAACTGTTTACAAGAAATCATTTTTTGCTTGAAAGAACTTTTACTCAAAAAAGCTAATTCCTAACATGTATGAAAGTAAATACTTCGTGTAAAGAGCTCAAATCTTCTTGCACATTAGACATATATTCTAAATATTACATTAATAAAAGAGATAATGCAAATGCTTCTTAAATATCAGTCTGAAACTGCCATTTCAATTTCAAACACACTTCAATTCATTCATTTCCTTCTTTTGTCATTTTTCTAAAATTCCCTCTAATAAGCCATGTTTGCCAGTGTGTATGATTAATTCTCATTAAATACAAGAAGTCCCAAAGTAATATTCATAAAAGCAACTTATTGGTTTAATGTGAAGAAACATCATTCTTGCACATATCCTTGAACATTTTTATCTCAATTATTTGAAAAACAGATTTAAAATATTTTAATGACTGCTCAAATAAACTTTTTCTTATGCGCTTTCTGAGCAATATTAAAATAAGTGTGAAACTTTGACACAGATTTAAATTATTTAGACTAGTTTTTCAAACACATTTAGAGTAGATAATTAACCGTCTTTCATTTCTAGGTTTTAATTAAAATTAAAACTTGAGGATTAAAAATGATATCTATATTTCATGCATATTTTTAAATTTCTAAATGTTGAAGGAATTTAGTGAGAGCAACTAATTCTTCCTGATAATAAATTCGGTCAATTCTTCAGCTAAAATTTTTTTAATTTATTATTCTTGACAAAATTAGAAACTTAAAAATATAAATGGGTTAGACAATTTCAATTTACTCTATTTTTTTAATTTAAAAAAAATTTAAATTATACTGCAGTAATAGAGTTTTTCGTAGTATTGATAATAATACTGCAAAGCATCACTGTAATTAATGAATAATGCAATGATGATAACAATTGTCAGCGATAACAATGTGTTGACAACGAATGAAATGTATGATATGGTAATGATAATATTAGTATCATCATTAATGTCAACAATAATAATAATAAATACGATTTCACATTTTTCCGACAAAAGTAAACGTGAGCACGAATTCTCATTTCAATGATTTTGCCTCCTGAAAAGCTGGAAAAGTTGTGAAAAAAAGAGTTTTGAAAAGGAATAAAATTAATTTTAGCCTTAAACAGATAAGTCTTGCTGTACTAAGTTCGCTGTACTGAGTTATCATGACAGTAGTTGTCATCTGATGTTGCCACGAACTGGCATCCAAATAGATGCACTATTACTTTTGTTGCCGTAATTGCTTAGAGATGTAGCATAAAAATGAGCTGCGAAAAGATACAAGCCCAAAGTGAAATATTGAACTTGGGAATCGAGAAATATCGCAGAAATTAAAGTTTCGAAAGGCTCAATCTATGGAATCCTCATTCATTTTCTGCAATATTATTATCCAGCTAGACTTTAAAGTAGGAAGTGAGAAACAAAGGTCGAATATATATGCCTAAGACTAATCCACCTCCTTATGAAAATACAAGTTCAGATGATTCTTAAACAACTTTGCAAGATGACATAGCGCTGAAGGAAGCTTCTCTCTACACTCTGAATAATTTAAAAGCATATCCACTCCTTTAATGAAAATGTAAAAAACAAACAAATGCCACACCTCCGATGCGTCTCTCCACACTATCTCATTCAACTCCAGCTGCCAAAACTGACTTCAAGTTACTCTTGCTAGTAAGGTATCGTAACTTTAAGAATGAAATAGTTTAGAAGCACTGAAGTGCTGCAAGTCAAACACTCTTCCATATTTATCCTCGCCATCAACAAGTATCAATTTCGTTCTTGACGGTTTGGGTACTCAGAGCAAGTGCTACATTGCTCGGTTATTTTAAAAGCAAAAAGTTTGCACAAAGATCTTACTTCCGATTGTTTTACGAAGCGCTTAAAAAAAAAGTGCTGTCAAGTTTTGCAAAATAAACGGAAGCTTCCTTTATCATCTGTTATCTTTAGTAATTCAATATACTGCATAAAATCTCACTCTTCTTATAAATCAATGCATATTCTAGCCTTTGCCAACTATTCATTACTATGAAAAACATTCTACACATTCCACCGGAAAAAATTAATAACATACTGTATTTCAGAATTAAGTCACTTAATATACAAGCAGTTAGTTATACGAGATCATGTTTTCTCGAAATTCATCGAACAACTGTTTATGCAATAGCGTTCACCAGTATCTGTTTTGTCGTCAAAGACATGGCCCAAGTGAGCATTGCACTGCAAAACAGAAAATAAAAGACGTCGTTACTCTCTAAAATATGAATATAAATGCTTAACTAAAAAAGTGTCAAACTTTTAGCATCTCACTATACCTAACCTGCTTACATCGTACTTCAATACGTTCCATTCCCATGGAAGTGTCTTTCAACCTTACTATGTTCAAATCATTCTCCACTGACTTTGAAAAAGCTGGCCATCCACATCCGGAGTTAAATTTAGCTTCTGACCTAAAGTGCTCCAAATTGATTATCTCACAAAAATAAGAAGACATTATTATGTGAACTACAATAAAAAACAATTGTGCCTGAAAAGCTGTGCTCCACAACATCGGCAATTATATATGCCTCGTTCAAAGTGCTTATCAAATTTTCCAGAGAAAGCTCTCTCGGTATCGCCTTCTCGAGTAACACTATATTCCAAAGGACTAAGAACTTTTTTCCATTCTTGAGCTGTTACTTGCTTTGGATCAAGTATTCTTAATGCGTTCAAAGCACTATTCTCTGAAAGTGAAATATAATAGGCACGAACAAATAGACATTAAATGGTTAAACCTTTTTGAACTCATTACCCATACAGTGTTTTTTTTAATACCCGCTTTAGTATTGAAGTTGAAAAATGTCAGTAAACTAAACTTCATACTTACCATAAGTCTTACTAGCCATTAGTAACCTAAAAGAGTTTTATACGTTAAAAATGATCTGCATACCAGTTGAATTGGTTTCCATGCGACAGGTTCTTGTTTTTACTAAAGCTGAAAGTATCCAAGAGTTAAGTTTTTTTGGAAATCCAGAGAAGGTAGCAAAATATCTAACCGACCTCATCTGTATAGCTAGTATAATTCTTGAAATTTCGTTTTCTTCAAATCAAACTTCTACTTTTTCTGAACTATTTCAAACAGTTAAAAGTAGTGTCATCTGAAATATTCACGATATCAAAAAGTAGAGAGATGCTTTAACAGCTTGTCTAAAAAGGAACTTTAATTATCCTTTCTTATGCGAATTAAGTTCACTACTTCAGTATGGAACTTTTTTTATTCTAACTAGACTACATAGTCTACCTTAGCAGTACTAAATGTGGTGCTAATGTACTGTTATTATCCGCACCACTGAAAAAAACCACAATATTTCATTAAAACACTCATGCATGCCACCTACTCAATCACTTTAGCTTTAAAAGGTATTATTTTTTGCATATTTTCCAGCAGAAACGCATTTTGCACCACGCTACGCAAGAGTTGCATTCGTGTTGCATGCTACGATCAGTTTCGATAATGGGTCATATGATAGTAAATGGACAATTGCTTTTCTGTTATAGTAAAGGTTGTTCGTGCAAAGAGTTGTTTGCTAGTGACCAGATATTACTGGAGGAAGTTTCATTGTTTAGTCGATCGATTTCAGCAAATAAACTCCAGTATGGATGTTTCCATTAGGAGTAGTGTAGAGTGCATGTTATTTCATTTATAGAAATGAAGTATTTTATACTATTTAATTGAGATAAACATTTAATTATGATATTTCGGCAGTCATTTGCTTCAGACTTGAATAGTAATAGTCATTTAACGGTGCAAAAAAACGGTGCTATTAATCTTTAGAACACTTTGTATTGTTTATGGCTGAGAAAATATTTCGACCTTTGTCAGCTAAAGAAATTCGTAAACATATTGAAGGACGAAGCGAAAACTCACATCAGAAATCAGAAAAGTAAGTCTTTTTTGGCATAAAAGCGAGTTAGAGTGCGCAGCTGTATTTTTAACAAATAGCACCTTTCTATGGAAAATTCTCTCTAAAGATTAACTTACAATTTTCCAATATATTTCTAAATTTTCAAGGAATTTTGATAAAAATGAAGATAAATAGATATAATATAATATGTGCATCTCAAAATATATCTATTCTATTTCTCACCAGTATGATTTCCGTTCCGTGGGAAAGTACAGCTTTTTATTATTGACGCTCAGTGTATTAGCACCGATATTTACATGAAGATTGATTATTGCAGAAGGAAAAACTTTGATGACTGTGATATTAAAAGTGACAATAAATCTAATAGCCTGAAAAAGAAATATAATGATGAAGATGACCGATTGGATGGTCGAAGGTATGAGTCGCAGCGAAGACGAAGGAGTACGGAACGACACAGTGATATTCGACACCGAAATGATAAACGCTATGGCAATGAACGGAAAGATGATTTGGATAGGGGACGAAGTTCGGAACATAGTAGAGATCGATATTCAAGTAGAGAAAGAGAAAGAGGAACTCCCACTGATAATTATCACAAAAAGGTATTTTTCGTTCCAGCATAGTAGTGCGTGTTACATAACACGTATATATATATAATAAATGTGTAAATGAGTTATATATATAGCTCATTAATGAGTTATATATATAGCTCATTTATTCATTTATTAACATATTGTAGTTTGAAAATTTAAATATACCTCATTTTGTATTTGTGAGTAATTTCTTACTTTTCTTTAAATTTACTTTCTAATTTTATGCTTTATTTTATGAAGAGTGAGCGCCGGATTGCTACTCTCTCTTCTTGACCCTTTTAGAGTGGCTCTAAGTACAGTAGAAAAACTGAAACATCCCTCGAGGAAGGCAGAAGTGGTCGAAGAAATCAACGCTCTCGACATTATGGGTATGTTGGCAAAACATTTAGGATATAATTAAAGTACTATTACCTATAATAACTGTCATTAATTTCTCGATTAAACTAGTGACTTGACTGACTTTTCCATTTATGTTCTTGTTAGCACTGTTTTCAAATATTCGTGGTACCTCAATTTTTATTTAGCATTTAGAGTTTTATCTGAATCTTGGCAAGATAGTAAGTACTGGTAGCAAGATCAGTTTATTTACATAATCGATGTATGTCTCATCTTAACTCTTTTGGCAACTAAAAAAATTAATTTAATATGATGGTCCAGTGATGATACTGATGATGAAGAAAGTAGTGACCGACCTGCTTGGGCAACGAAAGCTGTTATGAGAAAAGCAGAAGAAATTAAGAAAAGAAAATTAATTTGGAGCAAACCAGAAGAAAAGCATGTGAGTTTTTTCTCTCTTGAAAAAGGAATATGCAAGTCATTTCTCATTAGTGCTGTATTTAGGAATCAGAAGATATTACAGTTTCTTCACCTACTGGATCACGACCTTCTTCCACTGCTACGTGGAACTCTATATTAGCAGCGAGTTCTTCGGATAGTAAACAGCTAGATAAGTTCAAACGGTACGTTTCTTTTTAGTTGTCTAAAGTGACATAGAATCAAGAGTTCCGTTTTAAAAAGTTATTAATTTATCTGATTTTACATTAGGCGTACATGTAATTATATTGAGATCCATAAAAATTGCAGCTTAATGGGTATGAAAAAAAGTGTTGGAGAAGGTGAAGAAATTGCAAAAGTTGATGAAAATCAAGTTGAAGCTGAAAGAAGACGGCAGCGTGAATTATATAGTGGTTTAGATCAGCAGTACGCAGTAGCTCGGTCGTTTACGCATCTTAGTCGAGGTCAAGGACTTGGCTTTCATTAGTGATAAATTTTTATTGCTTTTAATTTAATATTAAAGAATCTAAATGTCACCTCAAATACTGTAGTAAAGTGCTACCTGAATGTGTTGCTGTACAGTGATTTTGTTGGTTTGTTTGCTAAAAAAGGTATGTAGCAGATTGATTCGGCGCAGTAAACATTGTGAGTTATTTGAAACATTTGAATTAGTGCTCCCTAAGTTGTTTTTTAAAGTATCGTATATTTCGTTGTGGAATGTCATGAAAATATGTTGATTTTCTAAATGCCTATTTGTATGTTAGCTGTGTTTTGTAAGGAAGTCGTAAAACATTGATTAGGTTTTATTTTCAACCTATTCTCCTCAACAGTTATGTAATGCTAGTGTTTATTTGCTACACAATCGCATAAATACTTCTATTCATAGATCAGATTCTTCAAATTGGTTACTCGATGAGTATGAGCATTTGGAACAGGAATTTTTCCGACCATTCAGAGTTGATGCAAAATGATGATATTGCCAGATAAGAGATAATAATTGGAGCACGATGATAAAAGCGATGAAGAGAATGGTGGTTTTCTGCCGGTTTGATGCTTTTAATTCCAGGGTGTTTATCATTGCTGCCTGCAAGTGGTAAGTGCTTTTTTAGCATATAACAGTATTCGTTTGTAAGTCAAATAAATGTGAGGTTATACCAATTAAAATTAGTCATCACTTCTGGAACTGTTACTAGTTGGCTCACTGGTTGTTCTTTAAGGGCTAGTACCCACTTGAAAGTTTAATTCCTCATCGAGGTAGCGGTGATGATTTAACTTATGCTATCATTTGAAGAATCATGTAATTAGCAATAAAAATGTCTGAACCGATGAACCGCTTTCTCGTGAGTCATCTCATACCTTTATTAGGTTTGGATCTTAAAAAGTTGGTAGTGGTACTATAAATAGATGTATGTCCACAATAATGCAGTTAAGATCTAAAATAAGTAGTTGGCAAAGATTTCTTGCTTCAAGATTCAGGAGATTTTTTGGACAGGTGCAGTAACTAGAAAGCTCCTATCTCTCAGTCCATGATATGATTATTTCGGAATCTATAAATTATTTCGGAATCTAGTACTTACTATCTCTTCATATGGATCGTGTTTGCTTTGAATCATCATAGAATTCATGCGTTCCGCTGTGGATGGTGTTCCTTCCTTATCAACGAATAGTCTACATTTTAGCCTATGTTCCATTCTTGATTCTTCATTAGAATTCTTCCACACACTTCCAAAATCATTATTTTCTTCATTTGTTTCCACTGCCATAAGCAGCAATTTCTCACGTGGTACCGAATTTCGGAACTCTACAATTGATTAAATCTTGACCTTTTTATGCATTCAGTAAAAATAGTGAAAAAAAGACGCTAAATAGAAGTATGAAAACAATAAGCAAGTTATCCCTACTCTTATTTGCTGAATTTGAATATGTTAAAAAATTCACATCACTTTATTTGATCATAATGCTATTAATTCCAAACTAACAACTGATACCATTTTGTAAATAAACTCTAATGTACTCTGTTCCACCAGGAGCAATATTTCCCGTACTCGGACGTACTCGGAATTTCTCAGGCGATGTAATCTTGACTTTAAATACGACGTTTTTGCTACTTTCATTTTTCAAAACTACCATATCGACCATATCGTTTTCGCCACTCACCGGATTCAGTGTCAGCTCCTCACGTGGACTAAACTTCAAATCATTTTTTCCAAAGGAAAATTGTGTCAAATATTAGCTGGGATTACTGCTTTACTTAATATATATAAAGAGATATACCTGATATATATATCTGATAGATCAGCTCAGATATATATATACCTGAGCTGGATCTACTTTAGTTTAGTAAGTTATAGTGCCTCTTACGTTGCAATAAATGCTTAAGATTGTGATTGTATCAATAAGCAATCAGATAACATTACTTTTCTTTAAATAAGGCAACAAAAGACTCACGAAATGGAGAGAAATTTGACTCTAGTATGATTTTTGGAAAAACTGCTTAAACGTCTCTCTACCAGAGGACGTAATGTTTGCGGTATGCTATTCCGTTTGGTGACCGATGGTACACGTTGTGAAATAAAAGTCAACGGAATGTTTCGATCTGAGTCTTCATCCCCAAATTTAACCGACTGCAATAGACATTTTTGGCTTTTGTGATGGTGAGTTTTCTTCATGATTTAAAAAAAATGTACATATGCTAGAATTTACGTAATTTAAAACCTTTCGGATGTTTAAAGCTTTAGCAGAGATCACAGTGATTCGGCCCTACCAAATTTTTGTGATTTATTGCTGGTTACATTATCATTTACTAATTTATTAAAATTTACCCTTTTAAAGCTGAAATTGCCGAAATGAGCTGTACTGCTATCAGGCGAAAGATTAATAGTTGGAGTAGTAATTTGCTGCGTTACTTCTTGAGTATTATTATCAAGTGTTGCATTTGAAGAAGATTCTGTTGGTGGCAGTATAGATCGAGCAAGTTCATCCATAGTAAAAATGAAGTTATCCTGAAACTATGGTTCAAGAACAGCAAGAAAGATTGATGTCTTTGTCTTCTCTAATCAGCAAGTCTTCAACTGTTTAACAGCATTAGTCAGCTAAATTGATTAGAAATGGTGATTCTCTGTTTGTCACCAGCAAAGAATCTGTTATAACTAAGTAGTGTCGTAGCTGACTTGAACTTGATCCATTCCCAAGTTAATGCTTGAATTACTATTTATTTCGACTAGTAACTTTGGCTACTATTAAAATGGTTTCTATAAGAAGGTATTAAAATGAAGAAAATATTTTTAAGTTTTTATCTTTTGTTGAAATTTGCAGTTTTTTATGTAAATGCAATATTTATATGTGCTAATATGTTGATGTGAGATGTTAATTTTAGGCTTAAAAAACTGAGTAATGCAAGCTTTCATCTGCAACTGTTCATAAAAGTTTCTAAAATTAATGACGTAACTATTCTCCAAAATAAAATAAAATTGAAAAATGCGAGGATTTTTCCGTTGTTGCTGACATTTCAGAGATATCAAATCTTGACTAAGATCTGTAGAGTTGGTTTGAGATGCGATAACAGATTTCTGTTTCTACAAATATTCGAGGTCGATATAGTAAAAACTGGTGAAAGGCCATAGGAATGTGAAATTAGGGTTAAAAGTTGGAGAATAGTTTCAGAACTAATGTTGTGTACATTACGCAAAATCGAAATCGCAATAATTATTGATCTTACTGATGTGTGTATATTCGTTGTACATTTCTAATGTTAAATATCTTCTAAACAAAATTCGCGAAAGAGGTGATAGCTAAAGCTATTTTTAATGTAATTCGAACAATAATACATAATATGTGCATTATTCGTTATGTTCAAAAGTTATATTCTCCACTTTTCAAGTTTTTTAACCAGCAGTAGTAAACTGTAAAGTTTTCAAAGAAGGTACTGAAATTCGTTAGCGTATAGTAAGGAGAAAAGTAGATAAATGGAAACAGGAATCACAATACATATTTAAGGTGGTTTTAATGGTGATAGCGAAAATCTGAACAAATTACAAATTCACTATGAACTGAAACCTGAATACCTACGACCGCGTGTGAACGATTTCATAGCGTTCTAAACAAATATCGCTCAGTTCTGGACAGAAACAACGAAAGCAAGAAAAAATATGGAGCAATCATGAAAGGATTGCTATTCACTGTGTAATTTATGGTTAAAAAAACATTGGAATGCTTGCACAATATATTTAAGATGCAAAAAAGTACACAAAGAGTGTATTACCTTGACTACAAGGAAATAGAAGTAATATTTTTGAACAAGTAATCAGTCATTCAACATTAGCACAGCAAAGAATGAATGGAACAATCAATTATATTGATTGATTAGCGATCAGTTCACAAGGAAAGAGTGAGCAATTTCAGCTTCTTATCAAGGGCACTGATAATGGGTTAGATTTTCTGGATTTGATGTTAAAGTAAAAACTGATGTGAATCATTCGTGGGAATTACATACTGTTCTTCTTGGTTAATAAGCTTCCACTATTTACGATTTATGAAAGAATATATACGAAGAGAGAAGCTAATGTGGGGGAAAATAAAAATAAAACTTATCGTGAATGCCTACGGAGTTGTTAGTTGTTCAAAAGTGTAAAGCAAAGTAAGCTTAAATTTGAAAAATAAAGATGGGGTCAAGCTTTAAGCTCTGCCCTTACTTTTCCTTTCTTCTCTCTGTATAATCAATCGCAGTAGGCTGGAAAACTTAAGCTCTTAGGACTGTATTTCACTTCTCTGCTAAATGCTGAAATCATTTCAATCTCTTTAAACTATTTCGCAAGCTTGTCGGTCACTCATTCAACTTATCAAAACTTTAATTCATTTTTTTAATTTTGAAGAAATTATTGAGAATCCAACTTTGTTGCAGATTAATTACAATGATGCCGATACAACTAGAGCTACATTTCGTATACGTCCATCTTTAGAAAAATGATAATTAAAACTTAGGGCGTGAGAACTTTTTTGATTGTCATTTCAGACTTGACCACTTTACTAGGTAGACTGAAAAATTAATTCAATTATTTCTTTTTTGGGACTTGTTGCAAAGCTAACTGAGAACTTTTCAGTTCTGTACACAGATGTAAACATCTGAGCAAAAACCTTTATGAGCGAGAAAAATTTTTCAAGAAGTCGAAGAAGATATTAAATGAAAGAAATAATCGTAGATAAGATTTGTATATGGAACAAACATATACGTACTTGACCACCATAACGCTTTGGAATAACTGATATCGGCAAATATGATGGAAGTGATAAGCGTTTCACGTGTTGGAGAAGGGGCTGCATCTCCGGTGACATCCACGTACGTATTAACAGCCAAGATGCCTTTAGCAAAGTTGGATTTTCAAATATCAATACTGACTTCAGAGAATTTGGATAGTAATATTTACAAGATCGAATGATAAATTTAATCAGACCCAAATCCTAGAAAGTGAACAGTATTTACTTTCAAATAGTAAAATACGAGATTAATGAGCAAATTTTTGCTTTCTCTTTTTGAGAACTCTACAAATTTACCATCGAAAAATTGTCTAATTTTCTTCATAATAAGTTCAAATTTTGTACTAAACGTTTACTTCTAAAATTAGTATTTGAAAGTCATTTTCATCAAATAATGACATGATATTTCAAAAAACCAAGTTACAATGGAAATAGAATGTGCAAATTATTTTTAATGAAATAAATCTTTAAATAAATTTTGTCCTTTAAAAAGTTATCTACACTACAAAAGACTTAGCATATTTTGTAAAGAACAAGACGACATGTCGAATAGTAGAGTAATTGGAGCCGCTTGAAGCTCCATCGTGTGTCGTTCAAGCCAGTAAATTATCAGTCTGTCAGTATTTGCTAGTCCGATGACATGTTGTCGCATGTTTATCCACACTGCAAAATCATAATCATGCCAGTTTGATACTAATATACTTAAATATTAGAAAGAATGCTAATTATTAATATTAGAAAGCAATTAGCAATCTAATTTGCTAATTGCTAATTCCATAATTTCTAACTTCTTACCAACTCTTGTCGTTCTTGGCATCAGTACCTTAATGACATCACTGATGCAGCATTTTTAATTATTTAGGTTTTATTTTAAAGATTTTGTCATTTCTATCTCCGTGGTTTTTTAACGTCATTAAAAATATTGCCAACTAAATATTATTTTTTCTCTGTCTGAAATCTAAACTAAACTAATTACTGAAAAAAGACATACGTATTGAATATCCGTTACAATCTTTGCCATGTAAGTAGGCTAATTTTCGATCAAGTAATGGCTTTAGTTCCAGCAAACTGATGTCTTAAAATATCATTTGTTTTTCTAGTTACTGAGAAGCTAAAGGTACTGAGACCTTGAAGTCACGAAATGACTTAAGTAAACCCTCATTCACTCTCGCACTGACTAATCTAAAATCAATCAAGATTTGTGGTCAAAAATTATTTAGCATTAGTATTTTCAGTCATTCTCAACTGCTCTGAGAATCCCTTCCCTTTTAAAAAATTACTGCAAACAGAAAAAGATCGTCGCCACTTGAGACATTCGAGAATAACTGCGTATGTTACGTCTACGTCTTTATGGTAAGCGTATAAAAATGACAAAGGCCACCAATCTTCAGTAAGTAACCTGTTCAAATCATCTTGGCATATTTTGGAATCACTATTGCACTGAAATTAATGCAACCCATCAATAACAAACAATTTAGGGTCATTCGAAAGATTTCATTAAAATCATGTAAGAATATTTCATTTTGATAATTTGAACCCTAGATTATGAGAGTATTACTAATTACAATGCATAGATGAGAAGCTATATACTTGACTCCAGAAATATTATTACTGAGAAGTTGGTAGTAAAAAAATCGAAGGTGATTCTGTAGGGTGCGTAATTGTTAAACTTGAACTGAGGACTATTTGACTTGAATACAGATTAGAAGGAAGGTTTTTTTACAAATTTGAATTGGGAAAGATGAAGTTTTTTTAAACAAGAACTGTGAATCATTTCAGATATTGATATAGTGGCAACCTTTCGAAAGCGCTCTCGTAAAGCTACCAACAAATGACTGGAGTCTGATTCATTCATTGTGCCTGCATTAGTCACGTGATAAATTTCTGAATGAATCGAAGCAGCAATATTATAGAAGCACCAATTTTGCAAAATTTTATAATTGGAAATGATCGAATTGATAGACGGATGTTGGATGCAAATGGACGTTAGCTGTTGAAGTCCTGTGAGTGCTTACGTTTTTAAGAAAAAATTTACTACTCTCATCTCACTATTTGCACAAATTTTAGAATATGAGAAATTCACCAGCATAAACTTCTACTCACTTCGCTCTACTTACATATGCTCATTACCACGCCTATTGTTACTGCTATTATTAATAGTATTACTGTCAATCTACCCTCCTGTTATCTTTATCATACCATTCCACGTACAGCTAACAGAAAGCAATTGGCTTTCAGATATACAACAAAATAAATTTGTACGTCACCTTAAAATTGTTTTTCTCTTTGTGAAATGCAAATGATATTTTTTGAAATTTGCTGTGACAACATTCCAAAAGTATATTGTAAGTGCTTTGAATATTTCATGATAAATTAAAGGGGTAGGAGATGCTAGGTGCTACTTTAGTGAATCAAGCAAGTAAGCATCAGTCTCATATGTATCCCAACTAATCTTACGGATAACCTCGAGTGAATTTCTATATATGTATATATTCCCTAACACTTGATTTTGTAATATCAATTAATTTTCTTAGGACGTCCAGGTGAGAAGTTCCCCGTTTCCCGAAAGTTTCAAGGCAGTTTTTGAATTCAATCAGTGATCTGTCATAATGAAAGCTGCATTGCAACTTGAATGATACAAAAGTGATGATTCGATCAAAATAAAAGTACTTGAATTTTAGTACCTATGTGTACATAATAGAGATCAATAATATAAGTGTACTCGAGGCACGAAAAAATGGAGTAGCAGCTTTCTTGCCTGAAGAAAATAAGAGCCTTTGCATTCTCCAGGATTTCTCATACCGCACAAATCCGACGTTTTTTTGCATATATGTTTCTCGTTTCTTCAAGATACTCGCTAATTTGAGCATATGACATTAACCTTCCTTACACGCAGAAATTTCTCAGCATGCGCAACACGCCTCTCCCCGCCATACGGCGGAACAGATCCGATCACGAACAAAAAGAAACAGTGTGTAAGGTGCATGTGGGCGGTGCAATCGTGACCTCACATCCCACCCCTCATACCTCACACCTCACGCACACTCTGCATAATGCACTACGCATCAAGCCATTACACGTTCTTCAGCTGGCGTACATCATCTCTCTGCCTGCACGCCATCTATTCTTGTCTGTGCGTGGGGTTTTCTCCTTGTTTGTCTATCTACCTGTTGTGCACGATGTTTGCAGTCAGTTATGGAGAGAGCAATAGAGCAGAGAAGCAATTGATTTTTTATGTGGCATTTTTGCGAGGAGAGACATGTAATGTATGCATGGGAGTCTGCTGAAGAGCGATGTCTGCTCTCGCTGTTTCTCTTGTGTAAGCTATGCAAGTATGTACTTGGGTCTCCAGTTCGATCTTGACTTGTTTCAGATGGGGTTTAGGTATGGGTCGTCGTACTTGTTTGCTTCTATGAATGCGTGCTTTCCGGTTGTGTTGTCACGGGAATTTACATTTCTTATTCTATATCTCTGACGTCAGCACTTCTCTCTCTCTTCCCCTTTAACGTTGTCATGTATCAATGATATCATATGTCTCTCATTTTTCTTGAAATTTTTGGGCGGCCCTATAGTATATTACGTTTAATCTCTCCTCGTCTTTCACTAGTATTCTATTGATTAACGATTGCGATCGATTAAATGTTGTCTATTTTTGTGATTGTACTGTCTGTAGACGGAAGTGATTTCATCATTAGTATGTGTAATAATGACTATTTCATCACAGACGTGCATTTATTTCCTTTAGCCTAGGCTTACAGCAGCATATTACTAGCTGTTACTCAAGTAGAATTCTTAATTTTTTAAAGATATTATTTAATTGCATGTTGTGAAAGTATAAGGCACTGACTAGATTTTCTCTTCGAGTCATTTGGATGCCATCTTAAGTCATAAAAATAAGTTATTATATGCATGGTTTTGTATGAAAATAATCTAAATGCGAGCAAAAAGTAGTAGTAGTGCCAGTTGTGATGCAAAAAGTTCAGATTTTTTCACTATTATTCTGTTAGCAAGAGCAGATTTAGAGAACTTCAGGTCGATAGTGTGGGTAGCTCTTGTTGAAGTGATAAAATTTCAAGTGAAGTAACACAAATGTTCATGGTGACAGTGCATAGAATTCATATTTTTCTTTTACTGCGCAGTGAAATTAATTCTTGGAGGGAGGACTGGGAGTAGATATAAAGAGATGGATGCGGTTCTTTGCACATTAATTGCTGATGTGTATGCTTGTTTGTAAAAACAGTTGTGTCTGAGTGTATGTTTATATATTGCACACATTCTGTCTCAAAATTTCTGACTTCAGCACGAACAAGAATTGGTTAACTTGAATGCTAATTTAATTGCTCTGATTTCAACTCTTGTTATATTTAATACCATGCGGATGTTGACTTTAGCGAAAAGGATTCCAGAACTCAATGGTTGTATTCATTGTAGGTCTTCATTTCATGCTTGTATAAGTCTTGCTTGTTGTTTTTTTATTTAGGCTACTCATTTTGCATTTTTGGTGAAATAAGTCGCTGCTAGGAAAAATTTTTCCATGTTTCAACAAGATAATAATGATGTATGTAGTGTAGGATGTCTTACCCATGCAGTATTTTTGCCGCCATTAATGCCGTTAAATTTTTAGTTAAAAAACTGCCGTTATCCGATTTGTTTTCTCAGATTTCAGTTTTTTGCAGAAATTGGTGCAAAGGGAAGTTGAGACTGTAGTGAAAGATTTATGTTTTGAGCGTAATGGTTTTCAAGAGACTTTCTGAAATAAATTTACTCTATATTAAGTAGCTATGTTTATTCAAAAGATAATATGAAAGGAGGGCGCCAACAAGAGTAAATAAGCATGCCAGTTGTTCTTGTCGAGCTTATTTACAGTTATGAGTGAAGAAAATCAAGCTTTCCATTTATAAGAATGGTGTAATGCCTACAACAAAATATTTTTTTTCCTATATTCGATTTTTTTTGGAGAGAAACAAAATACAGTACTATATCTTAACTATTTTGATATCTCTGATAAGTAAAGATGTGTATATATTTGCATTTAATGTAAATTTTAAAATGTCTGTTTAAGAATACAGATAAACTTGATACATGCTGTGTGTAGAGATGAAATCAACATGGAATGATTTATCGAAAAGCATCTTATTTTTGTTTATTCATATATGTTTACCACATTTTGCTAATTCATGTAGCTTCGAAAAGCTTGTAAAATAATAGAGAATGTAAGAATTATTAGTTTTTTAATAATTGATTCTATTGTTGGGTGTTAATTACTACAAAACATGATGGACATTGGTAAAGTTGCATAATTTATAGAAGGAATACTAAATATGGTTATGAACAAACTGATAATTAGAAGTTTCAGATAGTTTTTGGGAATTCAATTAGTCTCTTATTTAACATTGTAGAATTAGAGATAAGAGTGTGTTCTTCAGAAAACTGAGTTGCACTGAAATGCTAACATAATTGTGTCGTGTATATCTTGACATCAAATCGTTGTGCTGTGTAATGCAACCTAGTTGATAGACAAATATAAAGTCAAAAGATGGGATGGAAACTGAAAACGGGTTTTGCTAGATCTGAATTGCTGCCTATCCAAACTGCAATAACTAATTTGTGTTGTCTATCATTAGCAAGTGTAAATCACATTTCTAATATAGAATTAGATGCAGACTGCGAAAAATAGAATGGGATATTCACTTCGTATTTCATTTCTGTTGATGAACTTTTTTAAAATATCCTCAGTTATCGTAGCTTCACAAAAGTGCTAAGTTTCTAAGGTCTTAGTTTGTTTGTTAGTGGGAACTTTACATATCTGCTTTATGGGAAATGATATCTTTCTTAGCATTTCTGAAGAAGGAACACGCTGTGAATTCAAAGGATTTATCCGGAAACATTATTTAATAACCAAATGTATTTTTGCTATAAAACCCAAAAAAAAGCTGATTGCTGTAGGCAATTTGTAAAGTGTTCTGGCAGAAGTATTAAGATTTTGATTCTGTCATTAGCTGAATAAGTTCTCAACCAGAAAGAAGGAAAAAGCGCGATTGGTTGGAAGGGGGATTCATTTTATTAGTATATTCAAAAATACATTCGTCTTTTTGAGAATATATCGTTTAAAAATCAGCCATACAGATGAATACAAAGTGTAAAAGCTGAATCTTATTAGGCCTTGGTATTTGGTCCATAGGAAGTCTTGGATAATTGAAACACAACTTGAATTAAGTTTAGAATGGTTCAATGCCTTCCGTTTGAAATTTTCTAGAAATAGCTTGTAGAATATCCTGTTGTGTATTTATTAATTTAATAATTTTTGAATTACAAGCTAAATAATTAGCATTGATAGCAATGTCTATAAAGTCCTGTGTGAATGGGACGACTGCCTTAATTTCACAGTTACTGTTTGCATCTGCGGTATATTTCATGTCCTTTTTTCCATTTTCGTAATGTTATTACTTTATGTTTGAAAAAAAATCGCATAAAAATTTAAAAAAGATTATTGCAGATATAGAAACGACTTGACTGAATTGTAATTTCTTATTTTTCCATTAGTGTTACGTTATTCACATTAGAACTTTAGCTCAAATGAAAGCATATACCATTTTTTGGGAAAAGTGTGCATGTTTTCTTCATGGTTGACAGCATTCAGTGTAGCAGTTGTAATGTAGAGTTTAATCTCTGGAATTCAGTTATTTGAAACTTTAGCTGTACATTTTGCTTGTTCGTTCTCTTTGCCTGTTTTTCATGGTACGTGGCCAATGTGCTCACTCTATTTCAGATAGGATTATTCAATTTTATGCATGGTTTCTATTAATTTCTAAGTATTTTGTTAAATTTATATCTTATCAAGTCGTTTAACGAAGATGATGGCAGGAGTGTTTGATATTGGTAAGTTAATCATTCAAGGGTCAAAATATGTTTGAGTTAAGTAATTTTGGACAGCATTAACTACATTGATAACAATGACATTATTAGGGAATCAATTTATTCTCAGACTCCGTTTGAAGAGGAAGACATGCTAAGAAAAATGTAGATTATAGTAAGTTGTGAGTAAAATTTTAATTTGTTTTTTTGAATGACTACTATCTTATCTTACAGAATTAAATGATCATCAATCCTGTGCAGCGGTGTCAGGTGACGAGGTGATGGAGGAAGATAATGAGTACATTGATGTTGAAGATGTTGGTTTTTACAAAGTACCCTTTGTTTGTCTGAAATCAATAGATTATTTTAGGTCTCAGATGCAATTGAATCAGCTTTTATCTGTAATACGTCTTTATAAAGTTTATTTCAGGGACATATCAGTTCACCGCCGCCAAGCTCTTCTTATTTGTGAGTTTTAGATCTAGTTTTAATTAAAATCAGTGATTTTTACTTATGATTTTAGCAGTAGCCTTATATCTCCTTGCATTTCGTCGAGTGTCCGAACTCTATTCCTCCTATAAAGCTTTCTTATATCAAGTTTGTAAGACGTAAAATTTGCATTGCGTGCAACACTTTTTTCTACCATAGCTGCAGGAATATTTTTGTAATTACTAAAATCAGTAATTTGAGTAGAAAATTTGAATATATGTATTAACAGTTGGTACATGTTGCTAATTTTGAAAGTTTTTTTGTCCTCATGTATTCCTGAATAGTTGTTCAGTCATGGTTTTATAGTCATCATTTCCTGTGTTCTTCCAGGCATGATCCATACCTCGAAAAAATTGATTTAGATGAATCAACAGTAAACCCACCTAATACTCGTCTAGGTCCAGAGAATTTTCAGCTGCTTAAAGTTTTGGGAAAGGGTGGATATGGAAAGGTTAGATGGTGGATCGATCTTTTTATCACTTACCAGTTAATGTATAATTCTGCATAATGATACATTGTGTGTACAAATTTTTATTGAATCTGATCAAAAATTTTTGAGATAACAATGGAAGAGAATCTTCATCTTTTTATGTTTGAAACATATTAAGTCGTTTTATTTTGGACTAGTTATAATGATTTGCGAAAATTGGCTTTACAGATGTATTGTTATAGGTATTTCAAGTCAGGAAAACGAACGGAAAAGACAAAGGAAGGATTTTTGCCATGAAAGTTTTAAAGAAGGCAACAATAATCAGAAATCAGAAAGATACCGCTCATACAAAAGCAGAAAGAAATATTTTGGAAGCAGTGAAAGTTAGTTCAAATTGTGTGATTTTTAATGAATGTCAAGCACTGTATTGTGGAAAGAATTTGCTTACTTTTCATATGCGAAATTGGGACGCGTATAGAGGTTCTAAAGTCTAGCAAGCTTATCCGTCACATTTCTTTATTCGTTCATTTTGACATAATGAATAAGAATATTTTCTGCTTCATTTAGCATACATTCAGCTTTGATTTCAGAGTCCATTTATTTGTGATCTTTTGTATGCTTTTCAAACAGGTGGCAAGCTTTATTTGATTTTGGAATATTTAAGTGGTGGCGAGTTATTTATGCATTTGGAACGAGAAGGATTGTTTATGGAAGTAGCTTTTCATGTTTATTTCACGTTTCCTAACTCTGATTGATAGATGGACTTTTTAACTGTACTTGATATGCTGTTTTAGCTTTGTGGTAAAAAATATTTGTTTGCTAGCAACTTCACAGTAAAGAGTCAAAAATGAATTTGCGAAAAAGAATAAGAGTGTATATTATTCAAGAAATGGCATGTTAAGTATCGGAACCAATTTCCTTAGCTTTCAAATTAACAAAAATTTCTCCCTCGTTCAGGATAATGGAGATGTGTTATTACAAAAACATGCAAAATTCTTTATTTCAATCGTGATACTTCGTTTTAGGCCGTAATATTGATTAATTTTGAGCGATAATCATATAATAAATTCTGTTTTAACAACTTGTCTCTTCAAGCATTGTCTGTAAGTCATGATATTTCCACCCACATTCTTTATTTATTGCAGGACACGGCAGCATTTTACTTGAGTGAAATAGTGTGTTCTTTAGAACATCTGCATCAACAAGGAATTATATATCGTGATCTGAAACCGGAAAATATTTTGCTTGATAGTCGAGGTTGTATTAAAGGAATCTTTGGATGATAAGAACTTTTATTACTATTTATAAGAACGTTCATTACTATTTTATAAGAACTTTCATTACTATTTCTACCACCAAAAAAGAAGTGAAATGGAACACTTCTTTCATCTGCACATCTTTTGACTTCTCGTTTTTGGTAGTCATTGTTCGGATTTCTCAAATATTTAACCTTGTTTTGAAGCCAAACTTTATGAATGTTTGATTAAGAATATTGTATCAACGGGAACTGGAGATACTTTGGTAGAAGGTGTAGTTGGTTTGCCATCTGAGAAATTCTTATGATTGTGAATGGCTGTTTTACAAATTTAGATTAGTTTTGTACAGTTCTTTGTTAAAGGGAATTTTTTTAGGTCATGTAAAATTAACTGATTTTGGTCTATGTAAGGAGGCTATTGAAGGTGATCAGAAAACGCACACGTTTTGTGGAACCATAGAATATATGGCACCGGAAATATTGATGAGAGTTGGACATAATAAAGCTGTAGATTGGTGGAGTTTAGGTGCACTAACATATGATATGCTTACAGGTGGCCCACCATTCACAGCCGATAGCAGGTTATGTTTTCTGTATATTTCTTATTGTCTTTCTTATATATACATATCCGGTTTGAGTAGTAGTTTAGGAACATAAGTTTTTTTAGACGAAAAACCATCGACAAAATTTTGAAAGGACGGCTTACATTACCATCGTTCTTGAGCATGGAAGCACGTGATTTGATTAAAAGGCTTTTGCGAAGACATGTTGAAACACGCCTTGGAGCAGGTCCTGAAGATGCCTGCGAAATTAAGCGGCATTGTTTTTTCCGGTCTCTTAATTGGGATGTAGTCTATGCGAGACAGGTTTCGTTTACCTATTATTTCACATTTTTTGGAACATGGTGAAATTTCTATGCTAATTAATGGCACTTCACATATGCCACAGTTAAGTTACTTGAAAATAAATATATTTTCTCCAAGTTTTATATCGTAATCTTGACTATGGTATATGGTTTTTTAAAAATTTGTTACTTCAATTCTTGAGTTATTCGGAAGTTTTACAGCTGGAACCACCGTATAAACCAAATATCACATCGGAAGATGATGTGTCATTGTTCGACAGTAAATTTACCAAGATGACGCCAATTGATTCCCCTTGCGAGCAAAATATTTCATTGTCAGTCAATCCTTTTGAAGGTTTCACTTATGTTGCACCAAGTGTAATGGAAGAAATGCAGAAACCCAAAAATACAAATTTACGATCCTCGGATGCAAATCAGTGGTGAGCACAGTTCATGTAACATGAAAACAGTATCCTTTCCAACAGTTTTTATTACATATTTCAGTTCTTTCATTTCACTTATTTGAAATTAATTTTTTTATAGTGGATGAACATAAGATCTGCTAATTATGTTGACTCAAACCCTTCTGTTAAAATAGATAAATAAATAAATAGAACTAGCACTACGCAAAAATTTTGTGCATCGTGACTGTTCTGTTGTTGAAGCTCGTCGATTGCTTCAAGAAATGATGATTTACAATCAGATCTGCTGAATAGTCAAGACGAGGCGATGGACATCAGCACAAGTCCACCAAGATTTATGTATGGCTGAGTACATCTTTTGTCGTGCCTTTTTTACTCTACAAGATTAGTGATGTAATTTTTTTGTTGTTTTCATCTAGAGTTCACTTTTCAAGTATATAAAATCATCATTCATTTGAGCATGGATAATCACTTTTACTCTTGAAAGTCTATTTTATTTATATTGTGTGAGCACTTTTCAATTTTACCTTGGTCACATAACTATTTTATTCCACAACTTTTTAAAGTCCGAAAATTTATTTTCAAGTTTTTATTGGAATCTAAAAAAGAATAAGTTCGTGTGCATATGGTGCCAAAGACCTAAAAGACTACTCTGTACTGGATTGAAGTTCACGCAAGAGTCTTGACGCTATGTAATATGCTGGAAAGTTTTTCAGGTCACTTAAATACTTTATATCACGAAGAAACGTTTCATCTTGGTATTCTCTTTCCTAGTATAATGTCTTTTTTAGTCATCCTTCAGATTATATTCTGAAAGCACATCATCTATTTTTGTGCCTTTGGTTTTCCTGTTGTTGTTTTTCTTTCTTTCCTATTGAAATCAACTCCGTACTTGCTCATTCATAAATTTTTGTTTCAAAATGTTCCTTTCTTGAATTGAACTGACTTGCCTAACATGGCTCTTCACTATATCTAATTCGTCGTTGATAAAAATATGATTTTCATTTGTCCTTAGTTATTATTTATACTCTATCCGGAAAAGATAGTTTGCTATTACTTTAGAAAGAGATAATTTCTAAAGAATTCTACAATTATGGAATTTTTACACATATTTTTCAGTTTGCCTTTGTGTGAATTTCACTAAATTTCCTTCAAATATTGAAGAGTATGTTGTTGTACACAAGGCTCTGATATTAAATCAAAATGATACATAACTAGATTGTATTGAAAGAACACTAGGTTTGAAGTCTTATTTCTGGCATGTAGAATTACGTTTGATGAGGACTAAACATTTGGCTTCAAATCACAGTGGCTCTCAAATTTTTTTGGCAACATCATCATTGTGACTCCTGTAACTTTATGCTAGCGCATTGCTTCTCAATTATATGCCTTTTTCTTGAGAATCTTTCCAATTTTTGGTAATGGAAAGGTTTATCTAATCTACATTTTGTGACTGTGTCTCAGCTGTTTCCTATAAGTGGTATGTTGGATATTTGGGAATATATACATGGTGTAATTACTCGCATTTCCATGCTGTCAAATGTGAATTGTGGTCATCAGAGCATTGTCCTAATGCAAACGTCCTGTCAAAAAATTATGGAGAACAAGTGAAATGCAATTTTCGTTTCTCATTATAAGGTCTGTTATTTTCTCAACTAATTTGGGCACATCTTATGCGAATTTTTAATTTGTGTATGCAGTGAATAAATCTTGTTGCTGCTGTTCTGAAAACATGCCACGCTTTATTATTAAATCTTTGTGATATTTATATAAGAATTGCTTTACTCAAACCACAGGTATAATATGACCAAAGCTTCACTAAACAACCGTGTGGAATACATTAACTGACCTTTAGTTAGTGCAACAATTATAGAAAATCACATCAAATCGCATACTCAAATTAAATGGGGGTGAGACCTATTGCTTAGCATTGATAAGGGAAAATCGAAAAACGTTCTCTAAAAAGGTTGAATGGATAATGGATTATGTAGTTTGTGCCTGAGAGGGATAGTATTATTTGCTCTCGTGAAATCAGAAGTTCAAGGAAAATTAGTTGAGTGATTAATAACGACAGAATGAACTTATTCTCGACTTATTCTCGAAAATATTGAGGTTTAGATAATCGATGACAGCTGAGTGACTACTTAGCCCGTTAAATATAATTTTTTCACTGCTAGAAAGGGAGGATCGCAGCATGAATATTAGTTGTTGATGGAACAAGTCGAAAGGACAACCATGCTCTACTGCTAAACGTACCTGCAAATATTTCTCACATTCAAATATTTAAGAAAGCGTAGATAATTGCGAGATTTGCTCGTTAATCTATGAAATAAGAGTAAATGAATTGAAATCTCTATCTTTTCTAATTTATAGAAGTCTTAGAATCTGAATGAACATAAGAAAATAAAACCACGTGCCCAGTCTAAGATACAGCATTTAGGCGTTGTACTGTAACCGGCGAATAAGGCTGGATTTTCCAGCAGTCCACTTGCTGACATGATCCCTATAATCCAGAATCTTTACAAAGTAACTACTAAGCTTTCTAATTAATATTTCGAATAACAAACGACTAAGGACAAAAAATAATAACACCTTCACAGAGGAAGTAACTCTTCAAATACAAAATCATATACTTAATCGAAACGAATTTCTGAAAATTAGAACTGCAGTGAACAATATAGTCATTTAAGGAATCCAAGTGTAATTGAAAATAAGTTTTCAAGGTAATAAAAATTAATGTTCCCTTATCTAACTGCCGAGACTAATATTAAAATAATTTATAATTAATGTTTGAAAAACTTAGATGGAATAAAATCAATTTCATAACTGAAAGTATGGCTGCAAACTAATTGTAACGTTAAAAATTAACCATCTACTTGCGTATATCTCGCAACTTCTAGAGCCTGTTCGTAGCTTTTGATATTTCCATTTGCTATCACTGGAATAGATAAGGTTGATTTGATCAACTTAATTGTCTCATAATTTGGTAATTCCGATCGCTGTTCAGGTGTTCTCCCATGCACGGTTATAAACGAGGCACCTGCACTTTCTGCGCGGCGGCATGTCTCTAGTGTTAACTGGAGATCCGGCTTTAATCGAATTTTAATGGAAATCTAAAATGATCTGAGTATATATATAAGGTTACAAAACAGCTTCTGTCGTTTTCAGAATAATAAATCTTTACTGTAAAATTAGGCTTTGTAACTCTTCGCCGTGCAGTTGCAACAATATCTGCAATTTGAACGGGGTCTGTTAACAAACTGGAACCATATCCTTCTTTCATAACATGTCGCTGAGGACAGCCACAATTTAGATCAACACCTTGACAATACCTGAAACATATAAAAAACATCTTCAACTGCACTATGCAGATGTTTATATTCATTATCAAATACAAGTACCTGCTTACGAACATTGCTGCTACAGCAAACTCTTCTGACTCGTTGGCTGCAAACTGTGCAATAGTTGGTTTGTCACCTGCATTAAACAAGAACCTATAAAATAACTTAAAATAAGCTGACTAATCCCTCAATTAGATAAAAAGATAATGTGAAGTTTAATTAGGAAGATATAGTTGAGATATATTTGAATTCGCACGGCTTTAAAAAATATCTCAACTCCAATGTACACTTCCTGATAATAGAAATAATTCATACACGATTTCGAAATTAAAATAAGTAGTTACCAAAAACCAACAAATGAGCAGGTATAAAGGCAAACCTGCACAAGTAGTAAACTCTACTGATCGGCACTTGTCAGATGCAACAAAGTCTTTTGCATAAATCATAGGTGTAAAAGCGACATCGACAGAATATTTGCGAACCAACATTCGGAAAGGCAGCCTACAAAATGAAGCGGAATTATTTCTTTATCACCGAAATTATTCTAACCTTATTTAATATCACTTCATTTTGAATGAAAAGCGAAGAAGAAACAAAAGTAAAAATTTCAAAAATACTAATGTATTAAAAGTACTGATATACTGATATCCTGTAATCTAACGATGCTGGCTCCTTTTTCGACATTTTTCCGTAATCTAATTAAGCAGTTAATATAGATGTTCAATAGTGCACTGCCAACTATGTGAAAATCATACTGTAAAAAGTAAGTGGAAAAAATGACCTACTTGGAATAGCGTACCATCGGTGCAGCAATAAATACAGGAACTTGTTGATCGGCGGTTGCTCTTTTACGAGATTCCTCTTGCAATACCAAATCATACAATCGATTTTTCATCACTGCAGTATTGAATATGAGGTGAAAAGTGGATAGCACGTCTCATATTAACCTGCACAGAAGGTCTTAACCACTTCCCAGACTATGTATTCTTCTATTACTAATAAACTGACGAATGACATTCGAAGCAAGCTTATGCTCATGCTTAGCTTAACGACTGTTGCTAAATATATCAATAAACCAACAGGTCACTTGAAGTAATCCGACCTCTCAAATCCAGAGTGACAAACTTTACAACTAAATATGCATCTCACTTAATAAATATCCTAAAATTCGTGATAATTAAAAAATTTTATGTTTCGAAATTTTATATTGATCACGTGAGTAATTTGTGAACAATGTACAATGGAACAAAAGTTTTCATTGAGATCCCAGTATAATATTTAATGAAGATGCAGCGCTATATGGATATCGGTTTTGTGTTGGGTTAAAGTAGAGATGTTCAATTTGGCTATGGTTTTATATGATTAATGTAGCAAATGGAGCTAATAATTTAAATTGTTTTCAGTAACGCGAAGAGATATAAGTATGGTTATTAACCAGTTATTAGTGCATAACTTGTGAGGTGAAATGGTGTATTTTAGAATGGAATCGACAGGAGATATGATTGAAGCACGTGAAGCAGGCATAGATACTGGATTCGAAACAGATGAAAAGGAAGAGGAATTTATTGCTCTAGAAAACGAAAAATATGCTGATTCAGCTATTTCAAGTCACTTATTTGTTTGATTATTTTTTTACAAAATGCAAGGAGTGATTAATGTTTGTTACTGTAGATTATATAGTAATTTTTGTATATTCTGCACATTGCGTAGGCTGTAATGTAATTATATGTAGTTCTAAAAGGTAATGATCCATAGCGAAGGAAAAAAAGTAACTTCTCATATTTATATTGGTATTACCATTTTTTACTCAGTGATTTTAGATTTAAATCTTGAAAGCCACTGCAGTATGCGACCGCAAGTCGAGAATGACTCTTTTAAACGATTTGAGATGCTGTTGAAAAAAACCGAAAATTTTTCTCATTGTTTGAGTGCAGGAGATGTTGAAAGCAGTGAAGGTGAAGTTTTCTTTTGCATTGATATATTTCATTTATCTAATTTAAGATATATTTACAGAATCATGTTTTTTTAATCGTTAAATGTTTGGTTGGTATTTTTTGGTAACTAAGTATTTATTTCTAAGAAGTAGAAAAGAGCTACGACTATTCATCTAGCTTAATTCTTCACTCGGGAGAATAGTTATGGTATTTTTTACTTGTCATAATTACTTTTGAAGGTTCTTCATCAGGCAGTCCTGGATTAAAAGGACGACCTAGAAATCAGTCAGAAGGCGATCATCGGCATCGTAAAACTGAAAAGGAAGAAGATGAAGAGTTGATAAATCAGGTCAAGAAAAGTGACACGCTAGTTCGGTTGGCATCAATTATTTTTATCTTAATACTTTTGAGAGTTTTGGTATCTTAATTTTATGCTGTTCATAACATCAGTATTTACAATAGTTATTTTTTACTGCTTTGAGATTCGAGAAAACGCCCTTTTATATTGAAAATGGTGAGATGCGTGATTATCAAATACGTGGTCTGAATTGGCTCATTTCTTTGCAGCACAATGGTATTAATGGGATTCTTGCTGACGAAATGGTATCGGGTTTTTAATAAATAAATATGAATCTATTAAATTGTGGTATTTTTTGGCATAACAACTGAAAACTGCTGATACTTTCTAGGGGCTGGGCAAAACACTGCAGACGGTATCAGTAATAGGTTTCATGAAACATTACAAAAATACATCTGAGCCTCATTTGGTGATCGCTCCGAAATCGACTCTTCAAAATTGGTTAAATGAATTCAATAAATGGTGTCCTTCTCTAAAAGTCATTGTTCTTATCGGTATTGCCGACGTACGGGTATGTAATTGATTTTCTTTTTATATCTTTAAATGTTTTCTGATGTTTAGTAATAGTTGTATAACATTAATTTGTCAGTTTTCGTCAATCCATTCACTAATATCATTAGAATCTTTCAGGCAGAGTTGATACGGAATGAAATTTTGCCTGGTAAGTGGGATGTTTTGGTTACATCTTATGAGATGGTCTTAAAAGAAAAGTCACTATTGAGAAAATATTTCTGGCAATATCTTATTATTGATGAAGCACATCGCATCAAGAATGAACATTCTAAGGTGAGTTTACTTTGTTTTTTCAAAACGCCGTGTTTTTTGGAATCAGTGCTAGCACAGTATCTCCAGCTTGATTTTGCTGTTCAAAGATTTTTCAGCCTGATATGGATTTTATCATGTTAATACTTCTTCAAGCAGAAATCACGTCCAAATCTTTTATTGCAGTTATCGGAAATAGTACGGGAATTTAAATCGAAGCACCGTTTACTTATTACTGGCACACCGTTGCAAAATAATTTGCATGAGCTTTGGGCTCTGCTTAATTTCTTATTACCAGATATGTTTGCACTGGCATCTGATTTTGATTCTTGGTTTACCACGACTGGTATGATGGGCAATCAAGATCTCGTTTCACGTTTGCATAAAGTCATTTTTTAAAGTTGATCTTATTATTTTTGGGGGCGAAAATTGCATCGAATATTGAGTTGTGCATTTTTTAAATTGTTCGTGGCTAGAAACTTTTTAAGTTTTTACGGAGAGTCATAATTATTTAATCTTAAAAAATTGCTTCATTTAATTATATGTTTTTCAGGTCTTGCGACCATTTTTATTGCGTCGTTTAAAGTCCGATGTTGAAAAAACTCTTCTCCCAAAGAAAGAAGTCAAAGTTTATGTAGGATTATCGAAAATGCAGAGGGAATGGTAGTGTTTTCTTTTTTGAATGATATCTCTATGGATTATGTGTTTAGTTTCAATTATATTACTTTATCATTTTAAATCATCTGCTTCAAGGAAAGAGAAATTATCGGAAGCTAAGATGCATAATTCATATTTTAATATGATGCTCAATATGTTTATAGGTACACGAAAATCTTGATGAAGGACATTGATGTAGTTAATGGTGCTGGAAAACTTGAAAAAGTGTGCTATTTCTACTATTTATTGAGTTATATGTTTTCTGCCATGACAGTTTTTAATTATTGTATATAATTTGCTTTCACAAATACTGAAATTATTACATGTACATTTTGTTTAAAATTGTTGCAGATATCACTATGCACACTAGCATATAAAATTTTATCATTTAAAATATATATTTAGGCACGAATAATGAACATATTAATGCACTTACGAAAATGCTGTAATCATCCCTATTTATTCGATGGAGCTGAACCAGGCCCACCATATACTACGGACCAGCATCTTGTCGATAATTCAGGGAAAATGGTGCTTTTGGATAAATTGTTGGTGAAGCTCAAAGAGCAAGGTTTGGTACTACACTCATTTCATGTGTTAAAATTTTATATAATGTAGCGCGTATTTTATGAATTTTCCAGGGTCTCGTGTGTTAATATTTTCATCAATGTCTCGGATGTTAGATTTGTTAGAAGATTTTTGCTGGTGGCGTAGCTATCGTTATTGCCGTCTAGATGGGCAGACCGTCCACGATGAGCGTCAAAAATCTATTGATGAGTTCAATAAGCCAGATTCTGAAAAATTTATTTTTATGCTTACAACACGTGCAGGTGGTCTTGGCATCAACCTCACTGCTGCAGACGTTGTTATCATTTATGACAGTGATTGGAATCCGCAAGTTGACTTGCAAGCTATGGTATTTGCGTTTTATTAGTCTCTAATTTTTGCATTTGGCAAGGTCGTGTAAGTTAGTGTAATGTTAAAATATGTTTTTATGATTATCGCTTTAAATCATTGTTATAATTAATTGTATTTGACGACGCATTCAGGACCGTGCACATCGTATTGGACAGAAAAAACAAGTTCGTGTGTTTCGATTTATAACAGATAACACTGTGGATGAAAGAATTATCGAGAGGGCGGAGATGAAGCTTCGACTTGATTCTATTGTCATACAACAGGTGTTTGCGTTGTTTATTGTCCGAAAAACTCACTTTAGATGAGAATTCATTTAGGAATTTTGCTTAGTATTACATTAATTGCTGTATTTTTCAGAGCATATATTTATATTCAGTGCTGAGTAGTTACGTTCATGTATTGTATTCATATTTGAGAATGCTTTGGTGCATTTTAGTTACCCTCAAATAATAATCAAATTCAAACTATATTAGCTAATTTCTCTATGTGCATTTTAGGGGCGTTTGACCGATTCTCAAAAAGCATTGGGTAAAGAAGATATGTTGGATATGATCAGGCATGGAGCTGATCAAGTTTTCGCTTCAAAAGATAGCACGATTACAGATGAAGATATTGACACCATATTAGAGAAAGCAGAACAAAAAACTGAGGTATGGTTGCCATAAATGAACTAAATTGTTTTGGATTCATTCAGAATGTGCTATGAACGCTTCGAATACTGTTCTTTATATAGGCGCTAAATAAAAAGATTGCTTCAATGGGTGAATCGTCGCTCCGAAATTTCACTTTGGACGCTCCAGCTTTTGATGTCGATAGCAATTATACTATATACAAATTTGAAGGAGAAGATTATCGGGAAAAACAGAAGAATGTTGGAGGCATTGGATATTGGATTGAACCACCGAAGCGAGAGAGGAAAGCTAATTATCAAGTTGACGCGTATTTCAGGTTCTTGATTTATATGTATTTCTGAAAAGACAGACTTTTTTAAAAGTATTTGCTTTGCACAGTCTTATAATGCTAAAAACAATCTAGATATCGACATCAAATAAGAGTTCGAAACTAAGGATTTAGATATTAGCATAAAATATCAACATTTTAGTCCTTAGTTTCGAATAAGCTTAGTCTCGAATAAGCTCTCTTGATGCAAAAAAACTGGTAGTGATTTTTTTGGGCTGAAATGTACATCGTTTTTTTAAGAGAGGCAATGCGTGGGGGACACACAGAGCCGAAAGCACCAAAAGCACCTAAACCACCGAAACAACCTAATGTTCAAGATTTCCAGTTTTATCCAAAACGATTGTTCGAACTTCTCGAAAAAGAAGTTTACCTTCATAGGAAAACAATTGGGTATAAAGTATGTTTTTGAGTATTTTACTCCCTTAATGAAAGAAAACAGCATTGTGATGCTTAGTCTTTAAATTACTGAATTAAAAAATGGTATAGAGCTATCTTCCGCCCTCAAAGTTTGATTTGAAACTTTATTTACTTATAAGTATAGTCATCAATGATGAAATTAGTAAGTGAAGTTTCTTTTCTATTTATATTTTGAATAGTTGCTTTGTGCTTATTTTATCGATCTAAGAAGTTTTTTGTTAGTTCTATTGAGTCTGATTGTATCTTGAGCCTGATTGCTATTTAAGCTTCCATATCTTTGAATGGTGCAGAAAAAAAAAAGCACAAAGTTTCGTCATATTTTCAGTGTTTTCATCTTCTATTTGTACAGGTTGATGTAGAAAGTTTAGTTTTTATGTCAGGTTCAGTGTATTGGATGAAAAACTTTAAAATCAGATTTTATACTTGTCATAGTTGTGTTGCAGAAAATTTTTTGAAGGTATAGAAAGCAGTAACTTTGATGAATTTTACTGAAGTTCATCCTTTTGCTATTTTAAGGCTCAAAAGCAGCCTGATCTTTCACCGAAAGAAGCAGAAAAGAAGCAGAAGGAGGAGCAAAAAAAAATTGACAATGCTGCACCATTAACAGAAGCAGAACAAGATGAGAAAAATCAGTTACTGAAACAAGTAATCTTTCAAAGCTCTTTTTCTGCTTTTCTAATTAGGATCGCTAAAATATATTTGCTGATATTCATTTGCAGGGCCAAAATAAGTGGAGTCGCCGGGAATTTCAGCAGTTTATAAAGGCGAATGAGAAGTATGGTAGATATGATCTGGAAAATATAGCAAAAGAAATTGACACGAAGTCAAAATCTGAGGTTATTTTCTTTTTACACAAAAAGAAGTAATTTTCAAGTCGACCTTATTAAGCTGAAGTTTGTAATATTCTATTATGCAGATTTGTCAGGATATTTTTCTCGTCTTCACTTCTAAGTTTTAAAATCTTTATTTGTTCTTGAAGGTAAAATATTATGCGAAACTGTTTTGGGAACGTCTGGAAGAACTGTCTGATCATGAGAGAATCTTGGCAACAATTGAGAAGGTTAAAATTTTATGTCTTATAGTTTATAGGTTACAAGTTATGGAAGCAAATTTCTCATGACCTTGATTATAATAAAATTGGAAACCTTGATGCAAAATACTAGATCGTTTTTCAGGGCGAAGCTCGAATACAGCGGCGACAAAGTATCAAAAAAGCACTAGATGAAAAAATAGCTAAATACAAGGCTCCATTTCACCAGCTTAGAATTCAATATGGGACAAATAAAGGCAAAAACTACACAGAAGAAGAAGATCGGTAAGGAATTTGCACTAAGAAATCTGCATCATTTGTTTTTGTTTAGTTCCTGAATATAATTTCATCATTCACTTTTCGTGGAAGAACTAATAATTTTGAGGTTCATGGTTTGCCAGTTGCATAAACTGGGTTTTCACAAAGACAATGTTTATGAAGAACTGAGGCAAGCTGTTCGCTCAGCACCACAATTCAGATTTGATTGGTTTGTCAAATCTCGTACATCAACGGTGAGAATTAGTCTATTTCTTCATCTTTCTATTATAGAAACTCTTATGACATAGTAAATTTGAATTATTAAGTCTTCTTTCATATTTTTGTATTCTGTTCTGTGCCAGGAACTACAACGACGTTGCAATACTTTGATCTCATTGATTGAAAAAGAAATGAGTGAAGTAGAAGTGAAACGAAAACATGGTCAGAAATCATCAGTGAATACTTCAACGACTAATATCAATGATTCGAAAACTACTCCTACTAAAGTGAGATTTCATACTTCTTAAATCATTTTTTAGATTATTGCATTCTGTAGAATATTTTAGCAGCTATAAGTCCGTGAAAATAATTGAAATTTCAGCCTGCTCCTAAACGTAAAAGTGAGCCATCGACATCGAGATCTGCTTCCAAGCGTCAGAAATAATATACTTTGTTATTAAACGAAACTTCAAATCTTGACAGTGCTGTATATTTATATATATTTTCTGAATGTTTTCCACTCACTTGATATTTGGTGTTGAAATTTCACCGTATTTAAACCTTTACAACAGATGAACACTTGAATTTTTCATGTACTGATCTCTCCTTATAAAAATTGAAAGCAACTCTTGTTTTAACATCACATCTATTTTACTCTAAATCAAAATGTTTTTGCCTTTCATCATTACTCATGAAAAGAATCTCTTGTTAATGATAGCTTCAACTGTAGATATATTGTTTTGTGATCACAAAAAAGCATTTGTAACCACGGACATTTATTCTAAAATATTCTAAACGCTAAAAAGTGATCAAACTGAATCAAATGATATTAACAGAAATATAACAATGAATGTTGCATTTGAATCTACTTTTTACCAGGAAGAAGCCACAGCAGTATTTTTTCGATCATGGATGTATTTAAATGTAAAGGAATCAGGAACAAAGTAAATTTTTATGTGAAACTAATCTAAAAAATACTGCTATATAAGAAGAGGAATTTCATGGGAAAGAAGTTGGGACATTGAACAAGCTAATATAGCCTACCACGCGTACCAAAAAATTGAATTTTAATAGGTTGTTTTTAAGTGCGAGATGGGAATGTGCGTTGTCTAGTATCCAGCAGTTTTCTTCATGAAAATAGCAAACCACGTGTGTATAGTCAATCATCTGCGGAATACACATGGAGATGAGGAACGATAAGTTTTATGTCATGTGTTCAGCAGTGTCATTTGAAATTTGGACAGTAGACAGTAACATAGCATCACAGCTAGTGATAGAAATGTTAATGAAGTCATCAACTGATCGTCATAACGCTTTGTTTCAGAACCATTAACTCTGATGGTGTCTTTGTGTTTCACGGAACAGTGGTTTTCTGAAATTGCTAAGAACAATGGTCTAGAACTGTTATTCATTAACCGAAAAGGATTTTGTGTCTGCTCCCTTTCTATTTAAATTCACTGTCACATGCAAAAATAAAAATTTTGTGTAGAGAAGGAATGTGCGTGTACACATATTTGTGAGGAATAAGGGCCCTGCAATTGGTGAATAACTACTGAGATCTTTCCCGTTCCCAGTCAACACTGCACTTCTCAGTTATATAAAAAAGAAGTTTTGGAAGAAATATAGATAAATATATAAAAACATCTGCATAGGCAATATTATTAGGATAGGCGAGATTTGCATTGAGTCGAGAGTAGGGCAGCTACATGGCCTGCACAAAGCAAACCTCTCCAAAATCTACTAATGGAAAAGCACCTCGAGACCAGTTCACACCGATAGCGACAAGAAAATTGGCTCACGCCACTGGTTGAGTAAGAAAGCCACACAGGTACAAACCTGGTATGGTTGCTTCACGTGAAATTCAGTTGTATCAGAAATCGACGGATTCCCTAGTTCTGAAATTGCCCTTTCATCTCCGTGAAATTTCTCAAGATTTCATTTTTTATCAGTACTGACCTCCGTTTGCAATCGTCTGCTATACCTGCCTTGAAAGAGACCAGCGAGACATACCTAGTTGGCCTATTTGAAGACATTAATATGTGTGCGATTTACGCCAAACGAGTGACTATCATACTGAAAGACAACCAATTAGTACGAAATATTAAAAGGGGAGGGTTCAAATGGCTGCCTAAGGTTATGGATCCAATGTTCACTTCAAACTCAACGACCCTCTTCAAAGTTACAAATATATGAGCTGTACAATTTTTGAGATCCCATCGTATAGCCAATAATGCTTGTGTGTAACATATTTTTGCTACTGGAGTTTAGTATAAAAACTACTCTGTAGCAGAAAAAACTGCAATCCTTGTTGAATAAAATGATTCCAGTGTATCGTTAAAATATACAGGCCATGATATTAAAGCAAAATTAAGACTGTTGAGGCAGGATATTACTTTGTTGCAGAAAATTAAGATTTTGTTATACAGCTTTGTTATTGTTTTCTCAAACTGCAAGGTTTAAATTACTGTTTCATTGTTTAGAACACTAAATGATCTGGACTTTGAGAAATGTACTCGGTCATTTGTCTTCTTTATCAATTTATACCTTGCATTTTCAATACAGCTATAGCAGTGGTTTTAAATTAAAGAAGTTCTCAAAAGCGATCTTGAAAATTATACACGAGAAATCAGCCATTTATTATAGCAATTAATTATATACATTTGCTTACAGTAAATTATGGGAACAGCGAATCGGTTACCAGAAAAAATATCGCACAAAGGTGATGCTCATTCAGGTTCCTACCGTTTAATAAACTTGTCTTCATTGAGCCCCACAGTTCGCTGTAATCCTTTGCGATTACTGCTCAAACGCTGTGCCATAGTCATTGTAGCTGCTGCATTATTCAACAGTGGTCTGAAAAAGATGGAAAATTAGAAATAAGCTAAGTTGAAATGCAATGAAAGACCGTAAGAAAACGTAAAAAATAATGACTATAAATGAAACCTGATAAAGCTGGCCGCCTTGCCTTCATTCTTTTTGTTCTCATCTTCATCTAACTGCGCATTTCTTCTGATATTTTTGGCCCGAACTTCATCTCTCCAGTCCGCATTTGCCAACATTTCCTGTCTTCTTGCCTCCATTTCTTCCGCAGTTAACTTACATCTATCTGGTTTCTGAAATGCACAGAGTTAAAGCTAATTTATGACTCATACAAAGAATATAGAGCATTTAATGACTAAGGATGATACTTTGCATTATATTAACCTTGTAGTTTTCGAATTTATCCTTTCTAAGAGATGACTTGGAGAAACTTTCAACACTTCCTCCCTTAGACATTTTTTTATCGCCTTTATTTCTCTTTCCTGCTGACTTTATACGTACTTGCTCTTCATTATCACTACTTGTCGATGATGTACTGCTCTGGAAAACAAATGCTTATGAAAAGTGAAATGAACAACTGCAACCGACAATAAAAAACGACTTACATATTTGGGACGTAAGTGCAATGGAACATGACTATCCCTTTGTGCTTTCTTACTCTGCTTATCCTGAAAATTGCATAACAAAAGTCACAAATGCTTCAAACACATGATTCGACATCGAGAAGGGACTTCCAAATTTTAAATAATAGTTCTCTCTGTACATAACCTTCATCGAATAATACTTATCACTTTACTTCAGAAAATTCTACGCTTACATCGATGAAGTAAATTAAAGCTCAAGTTATCAATCCCCAAAAAATCGTGTAAAAGAGGATTAGGTCAATGATTTTTTGTCTCGATAATTTCTGTAAGCAGTATGATACACATGATGCGGATACTGGTTTACCTCACCTCTAAATAACTGTCATTATTTGAGCGTTGTCGACGTTTTTCCTTTTTTTTCAGCTCTTTTAACTTCAATCGTTTTTTCCCCTTTTTATCCATCAATTTTCTCATTAATTTCTGCATTTTCAATCTAATTAATGGATTACCTACTTTATCTTGCCAACTTTTTTCCTCCTTCATCTGAAAAAATGAACGATAACATTAGCATCATGGTAGTATTGTAATTTTAGTATATGTGCAAGTGAAAAACAATACTGAAAATGAAAACCGTCGTTACCTTTATAGCTACCAAAGGGTCTTCGGTTCTAACAATATCAATTCCCAAATTGGATATTTTGGATGAAGCAGCATCTTGAAACTGTCGCAGAGGCTTTTCCACGGCCTCAATTCCGCTTTCTTTATCTTTCGTAACAACATCGGAATACAGCTCGAAGTGTCTGTCTACCTGAGAAATGTAAATATTTGTGTAAAAAAAAGCTCGGAATTGTCTTCAAACATGAATTTAATACCTTTTTGCCAAGCAGGTAGTCTTCTCGATTAACTAAAGACTTTGGGCCTTCATAAATCCAAGCAAGATGCTTACGGTCATCTGTTTTCTGTTCTACCATCACTGAAATAAAATTAAATTCGGAGATAATTTCTTCTAACTATATCAACAAGCAGCACAGAAAATGTTAACATTATTCTATTTGTAAAATATTTTGACAGAGTAACTGATTATTTCTTAACTTCATATAATTATTTAAGTAAATAGAAGGAAAGAAGTCTACGAAGAACTCGAATTATCTGAAACATTGCATCAGATGCTACTTAAAAGTCTGGCGAGGTGAAACAAGGGACACTAACTTGCTAACGAACAAAATACTAATAATAATGTAAAATTTATAATGAACAAGAATGAATCCGTTCACTAATCAAAATAACGTAAAGTAATTTTTACCCGCAATGAAAATTTAATGTCTCTTGTCATACCCTATCATGAAAGAAAACATAGATTTAAACTTTAGAGCAGTCGCTCTGCCAAATTAATAATGAGTCATATTCTACATCGTAATTCAAATTACATTCAAACTTTCGAGTCCAACAAATTTGACCATTAAATGAACAGATAAGTGAGTGAGAATCGATTTTTGACATCAGCTTAGCAAAAACTTGGAAGCTTTGAATTACCTGCGGCGACTGGTGTAATGATATGATGATATTTATTGCATCCTGACTTTTATCAGTTTTAAAATATCGCCACATATAAAAGCTCGAAGTTCAAGATAAGAAAAGGCAGATGCATGCGCAGGGCAAGAGAAGCAAATGTAAATGAAGTCGTTATTCTCTGGCGAAGTACTGATTAATTCGTTATGCATTTGATATTCAGAGCATCAGCGAATACTGCACACTGTACTCACTATTAAGTGCCAGATCTATACTATGCACATATGGTACAGTCAAGCAAAAACAATATTAATTTGGCAGAATAAGCACACTTATGCATGCATACTCACGTACACAATTTAACTCCTTTCGCTGTTTATTTCAGGTTGCGTGTACGTTCTTTCAATTTTCGGTGTTGCACACCATCGAATTTTTTACAGCACTTTTTTGAAAAAGAAATAGAATGACGAAAACGACCTTGCATGAAACTTATCATTCTCCTCCTGTCTTCTTTACAGTTCAGTTGCACTGTTTTGTTTCTAAGTTGAAATCAAGACAAAAAAGTTCGACTTGATTAGAAGAAGCATTCTTTATGCTTTCGATCATTTTTTAGCTTTTCTAAAAATTTTGCGCAGAAACAACCAACAATGAATTTCACTCACAAACTGCACTGCAGCAGTTGCAATATCAGCTCGTAATGCTTCAAGAAATCACTTCGAAGTGTTGATGATCCTGTCATTCTCCTGTTTGCTCTCTCACTGACACCTCAGCACAATATCTGTTACTTATCATTAAACTGCTTTATTATGAACAAAGCACAACGGATTCCACAAACAGACAGCGTGGTAGAGTCTAAACTTATTTTGCACATTTTACCTCTATTCCATGCTTGGTTTCCGGTAATCTTCGCTTAAGTACCATTAGTTCAATTTACAATTTGTAACTTACAGTCATGCACACCAATAATAAATAACTTGAATTTTTTCAAAGCTACAATTGCTTTGTTGCAAACACATTCGCGAGACTCATTTTAATAAGATTAGAAACGTCATAACAACGAATGAGAACAAAAAAAATTGGAATGAATCAGCTGTCATAACAATTGAGAGAAACGAACAGAGATTCTATTTGTTCATTTTTTTACGCATCTTTACTGGATATTAATGGTGGTCAATATGACCGACTATGGACATGAAGTATGAATACAGAAAACATCGCAAAGGAATCGGTTACTTGCTTTCTTAGAAGATTTATTAAACTCATCGTACTAACAGAAAGCCTAAATTTATTTAGTCTTTTCGTTCTGATTTGCAATGATCAACCGCATGAGTTTATAAGTAATTCCTTGTTTACTTGTATGATTTATAATTTTTGGACTAATAAAATGGTAGCCGATGCAAAGGGATTCAGATTCAGAATGTTAGAAATTGATTTGCATTTTATTTTATTTGTTAAGAATTATTTTCCGACTTTTTAGTGGTGATAAAGTTGTTTTTCAGAAATCTTGGAACTGCAGTAGTAATATTTTCGAGATCGATAAATGCCCCAAAAAAGAAGGAAAAGCTGGAGAATGTTTTAAAGTGAAGTTTTTCAGAATCTAATCCAACTACTTAAATCCGCTGCTGGTGAAACGGAAAACATTTCTGTTGTTACAAGTTTCTTGGGAAAACAGCATGTTCATTAGCATATCAGCGCTCTAAATTTATGTGAAAATATAGTTTGAATTTCCCAGGAGCAGACAAATGAAAATCTTTATTTGCTGCGTCCGATTCATCAAATGCTGAGATGGTCGGAAACTGAACAACTACACATTCACACGTTAATGACCAAACCATCAGCTTTAACTTATTACACTGTGCCATTTTCGTACTTTGTCGCAATATGGATTCTAGCCCATCAACATGCTAGAATACACATCATGAAGAGAGAATGTGTAAAAAGAGTATGAGAATGAGAGATAGCTTAGGTTATCAATTTTTGGCTATTTTTATTTGAACCTCTTACATGCCATGAACAATTTTCAAAATCAGAACGCACGCATTAGATGGTGAAGTACACCAGTATGTCAGAAGTTCAGTAATTTCCATATTGAGTAAGTAGTATAACAGACGTGCAATATATACATACAGCTGGCTTTTTAGTGAACTTCTGACTTCTGACATACTTAATCAACATGGAAATTACATACTTACTCAACACGGAAATTAATCATTTTTTAGCTTTGTGAATTCAACACCGTAGGAAGGAAAAATGGTTGTTGAGGAACGAGTGGTTAGTATGCTAACGGATCCTCGGTAAGTTTTTTGTGTTAATAATTACCGCTTCCACTTTATGCTAGATGTATCCTTAACATTTCTTGAAAATGAATTTAAGGAGATTTGTAACTTTTGCTGATTAGATAGATTTTTCTAAACCTTTTCAGTGTTTGATAATTACTTTCTATTTGCTTATTTCTCTTACCATTTTCAGTCACTTTTGTTTTCATTTTTCTAGATTTATCTTGCTGCAAATTTAGTACCTGGGAAATTTCCTTTGACTAGATTTTTTCTGAACTTCATTATCTTTGAAGATTTTATTATGTTTTTAGAATTCATTTCCATGAAATCGATCGGTTCATTGTTCTTAAATTTGATGAAAACGTTTTTGCCAAAATTGCCCACTTTTACTCATGGCTAGAAGAGGAAAAAGAAATCGCAAAAAACATCGTACGCGATGAGTTAGTACTTTAGTTTTTTTTGTAAATCAGACTTAATGTAGCTAGATTAATTCTACTGCTTACCTTGCATTTCTGAAATTTTTCATTTTATTCAATTGTTTTTTGCACTTTTATTACTTGTTTGAATCCATCATTTGTGCTGATAGTGGAATTCGCTGTCAAGTACAAAAATTAATTAAACGATTTTGTGCGGTTAACCTATGCGTTACTTTTCGTTAGTCAAATTCTCTTTTGCTTTGATTTCAGTGATCTACCGTTGTTTCGTTTAGACAAGTTGATGCTCCCTAATTAATTAAAAATTTTTTTTCACAGCAAACGGATGCTTTTGCAGAAATTAGGAAAAAATTTTTGGCCAGTGTAAAAGCAAAAGATGGCATCACTTTTGAAAATAGACGCGTTTCAAGCAACAATGTAGACTTTCACTTCGTAGAACACTTAATGTGGGGTGTAAATTAAATATTGATTATGCTTCTTAAAATTTCATTTTATAGAACTGGTTATCTTCGCTTACCAAAAACACCGACACGTGGATACTGTTTTCAACAACAAATGAAAGATTTTACAGACATTAGAAAAATGTTTTTAGCCAGTGTAAAAGCAAAAGTTGGCATTACTTTTGAAAATGATAGGCGCGTTTAAGTCCTTATATTTCATGTTTTTTTTTGTTTAAAACACTATAAATTAGCTAAAGTACTTCTCTCTATTTCATTTATCGGAAATTTTTGATATGATATTACGCACATTATTGCTTCTTCATGAAAATTTCAAATGGATGAGGCTCCTATCAGCTAAATTTCTTGATGAACTTCATCAAAATTAATTACAGTGATTTTTATATTAACGATAATTTCTTTTAAACATGATTTTCTACCATGAATGATTTTTCCAAAAATTTTACACTCATTTATTTTTTTCTAGATCTAAAATGGCTCATGATCCACATGCTCTAAAGTCTTCTAAACATGCAACTGTGGTACGTTCAAGCAGTTCTTTTATTCCTTTCATCGTTCTTTTTTTGGTTTTTTGTTATTCAGAATATTCTTGCAGAGAGTTATTAAAACTGAACAGAAGTCGCTTAGCAAAGCAAGCGTTTCGAAAACACCGGTTCGTCTGGCACTAACTCCAAGAAAATTCGTTTTGGAGCAGCAAACACCACTTAAGGTTCTTTTTAAAAAATTCACTTATATATCATCATGTATTTTTATATTTTAAGCTAATACTTTCTTTTAGAGAATGAAAAATACTCCAATTTCACCTTCTCGAATTACTACACCATTATGGTACGTGCTTACTTTATTTTCAGGATTTGTTATTTGTCTTGAATGAATATTTTGCTAAGAGCATTACATAAGATTATTAAGAAAGCTGTAGAAAATTTCTAGTACTCCAGTTCGGAATGTAGCAACTTCGAGAATTGTGGCTAATGCGAAAAGTACTGTTGAAAAAATTGTCGCTTCTCCAAGAATAAATGATAAACAAATTACAGTTGGCCCTAAAACGGTTATGCAGGTCAGTATTTCTCATTTTTTGAATGTGGATGGTTCACTCTTGTGTGTGCTTGTTCTTATTTTGTCCTTATACGGTACTTGGTCTCGGTTTGGACTTACATTTTCTCTCATAAATATATTTATCATAACCAAAACAATAAAGATTAATCTTGCAAAAATTTATCAAAATTTAAGGCGCTAGTGATGCATTATGTAGAAAAATAAAATATTGGTATAAAATTTTTATTTTTTTAGTCAGTATTCAAAAGATCAGAAGTAATACGTAAAATCGAGAAAAGAGCGAATACTGTTATTAAAAATAAAGAAGAACTAATGAAAGAAAAGGCTGAGCGTGCTAGAAGGTTATATATACTTGAAAGAAATTTTATTTCTGAAGTCACCTTTTTTCTTAGAGTCCAGTGTTAAAAATATTTCTTTGTTGAAAAATTTGGTTTCTCAATTTGTTAGAGTAAAACCATTTTATTTAAATGTTTTTTATTAATTTAATCAGAAATTTAGAGATCGTGAGGAACGTGCACTGCGTGTAAAAATGAATAACAAAAAGAAAGAAGAAGAAGCGCTAGAAAAGTTACGACTGATGAAAATTCGTGAACAGCAGATTGAAGCAATTAAAGTGAAACAGCGAGCATCTCAGAGAATTGTTTCTAAATCTCCTTGTCGCACCAGGTTTAAGTTGTTTCATAGTAATTTATTTATCATCATTTTTGAAGACAAAGTTTTGGAAAAGTTATGAAAAGGTTGACTGAAAAACTTTCTAAGTAACAGTTCTAAAACTTCTAAATAACAGTTAGGTCAGAGAAACAAATTATGGAATATAGTTGGTGAATGCATTTTAGGGGTTATTACAGTCGTATGCAGAAACCCTTAGCTTTTGTTGGATCTTTGCATGATATCTCCACAGCAAAGAGTGCAGTCAAAAAAGAAGTGTTGGTTATCGACAAGGTTTGATTTGCTATCAGTATTTTAATCAGTTTCCTTTTTAGTAACGATGTTTAAATACTGTTTTTAGGAAAAACCCAAACTTCATGGGAAAAGAAATTTGAATCGCAGTTTTCGACAGAGTAGAGATGGTTACAATAAACGGTGCAAACTAAATTCGTTGGAATCCAATACAAAAAGTGTTACTGACAGAAGTCTCGAAGAGATGAGGACTCCTAAAAAAATATCAAGCGGGAAACATGTAGATAATCAGACCAACATTAATTGTGCGGTAGATAATTGTCTGGTAGATAATGATGAAAAAAAATTAAGGAAAAGTTCATCACAAAGTAGTATCCGCTGTGCTGAAGAGCAAGAAGGTTTAACCGTCAATGAAAATATCTCTAGTGCTGACATTATGATGGAGTCTTCTGTAACTGCTGATACGATGTGTGAGGAGGAGAAAAATTTGCACGCAACCTCGCCAAACAAGAAAAATGATGACGCAATTTTGAATAAAAATGATGGAAACGATCAAACATTGGAAAAGAGGTTTTTTAAATGCGTTAGACCTACATAGCTAGCTCTAGCACTTCCGCATATTCATAAGTTTTCTTGAAATTTCGATGGGCATTTTCAGCATGGATATATCAGTCGTGGAAAGTACTAACGTTATTGGAAATAATTATAATATTGATGATTTGTCGTCCAATGATGAAACAGATGATGAAGATAATCCACGAAAGCCTATTCCTCTCTGGGCGATGGGTATGTATTCTTACCCAGTCATAGATCATATTATCTTGAAGAAACTCCATAAATAGCTTTTGACTGGAATATATTTGTACTTGTCTATTTAGAATCCCTTGAACCAAACTGTAATTACATTACTGCAGGCGATCAGCTACGAAATGCTCTGCAAGAACAGTTTTCAAACTCTCAAATTAATCCTGATGTAGTGTTTGGAACTATACAACCACCTATACTGAAGGAGATTTTCGGAAAGAATTATGCAGGTCCCAATAAACGGACATCTTCTGCTAAATGGTCATCACCGTTGAGTAATCCAAAAGTAGGGACAAGTAAATTTTTCGAGTTACAAGACGGAAAGACCGACGCCAAATTATAATATTGTGAATTCTGAAGTTCGAATTTGTTGTGAGTGAAAGTTTGCCGTACAGATATACGTAATTGTTGTTATTCATGAACACATAGTTTCTTGTTTTAAAGTGACTTCTCATCTACTGCTGTTGGACTATATGTACAGTTGAGATTCCATGTTTCTTAAAAATTGGTAGTTGCTTATTTCTACATAAAATAAGCACAGGAAAAATTATTGACAGCGTTCGGATTAAATTGCATTTATGCACCTGTATGAGAACGCTCTAAGTTTCACACCAGCCATTTGTCATGAAATTATAGCACAGGAACATCCTACCGCATCACATCCCAGCTCCCCTCATACACTCCAACACCACCCTATCGCATCCCACAATCCTATCTGCGAAATCTCATTAGATTTGCATACCGCGACTTTAACACATGAACCTCCTCGCACAACACAGTACCATCACATACCATCACATCCATTATTTCTCACCACCACACCTCACCACCCACTCGGACCCGTGATGTTTAGACAATAAATAAATAATGTACCGCTCAGCTCGCCTCCATCCCTTCCAAGGACCCCACAAGGTCCCTTTCGCAGTCATCAAGTCTGGATAAGGGTGTTTGCCCCTAACCAGACAGCTTCCTGCTCCAGGATAGACGCCTAGCCTCATCATCGCGGATGCACTCCGTTGCATTTTCGCTGAATGCGAGGAAATACATACTACAGAAATGATTCTGTGAAGTATGATCTCGACTATGAATACCGAGATCCACAGGTTATTACTATATTGCAGATAACGTTGAGTGGGTTGTCTTGTTTTTTTCTTGCTACTCTTTTGCTATCTCTCTCGCTGCGCTGTACATGCCCAACTGTTTCAACAGTGCAAAAAAACACGATCAGTAGTCAGCTGACAACTCATTGGCGCGCTGCTAAGTATTTCGCTACACACTGATACTCGTTTAGTTTCTCAACAGTTTTACTTGCATTAAGGTCGGTATTGATTATAATTTCCTTATCTTGTACTTGTGATAAACGAATGGTACTATGAGGTGTAATTAGTATAATTTTGGTGAAAAGAATGCTTGAATTTGAAATGTTCGGAAATAATTTGACAAAAATGCGTGTATATCAGTGTATAGTTCTGTATAATTGCACCAGACAATATTCATTTGATAGGATACAGGGATATGGGTACCGATAAGAGTATGCTTAATTATTCACCTGGAAGATCTGCTTTTCCACCCTACGCTATGCAGTGCTTCCGATTTTGCTGCGCGATTGTATTTACCCTCAAAGTTCTTTTCATTCCATGCTATTATAGTACTGACTTTGAGGTTTGCTACTTTGAAACATTTTTAACATTCGAACTTGAAGTGAAGATTTTTGAACGTTTTTTTAATCATTGTGTTGTATTGGAGAAGGAGCATCCTCAAGCTTATTCCATGATTATTTGGATGCAGGTTCATCGCAACTGGATGGCCATTACACATACACTTCCTTTGCGTTTGTGGTATTACGAGAATACTTCGGAGTGGACTCTCGACTATCCTCCACTTTTCGCCTTTTTTGAATACTCATTGTCACAGGTACAAAAGTATTTATTCTTTGCATATATATATATAGTTTTAAGCAGAACTTATTATTACTGGAATTAATTGCAAAAATTTAATTTACGGCATATCGATGCCAGAGAAATTTTACTATTTTGTTTCACTTTTCAACCAAACCTTCAGGTTGCATCAAAAATCATTCTTTCTCCTCCATTGGTGGTGCAAAAAGATGCATATTTTTCTAGTGAATTGTTACTTTTCCAGAGACTTTCAGTCATTGCGATGGATATTATTTATGTAAGTTTCTGAAGTTTTAGTTGAATTTCAATTAATTTTTAATATAAATTTAAGATTTTAGGTTTTATCATGTTTTTTTCTAATGAGAAGCCTCTGTGAGGAACGCAGTGGAGATAAATGTCTTAAAAAGAATTCAGTAGCTGCCGGGATATTTCTTGTAACCAACGTCTCTCTGATTCTAATCGATAATATACATTTCCAATACAATGGTTTTTTGGCAGCATTTCTGTTACTTTCTTCCACGTGGGTAATGAGAAAGTCTTTCATTCTTGTAAGTCCGCTGATTGATTTTTTTCATCGATATGAGGTTAGAATTCTACAAGAAAATCGTATATTAATTCTTCGCGTTAGTTTTCCTAAAATTGATTTTGTTTTATTCAAGCATTATTTTTGTACTGCGTTTAAATACTTCAGAGATATTTAAATAATACACAAAACATGGAAAGTTCATGTCTTAGAGATGCACATGTTCAATAAGTGGAACGAGAAAATAAAATTTCAAACATATAATAATTTCAAAGAATTCTGTTTATATTATTCAGTTTCAGGGTGCGCTGATGTACTGCATATTGTTAAATATGAAGCATATTTATTTATATTACGCTCCTGCTTATGTATTTTATTATATGGTTAATTATTTGCTTCCTTTCAATAAATCATTCATAATTCGCTGTGCAAAATTGACGGCTGTTCTTATTCTTCCATTTGCTTTAGCTCTTGGTATGGTAGTGTTTGTATCATAGCTGTTTTCAGCAAAATAAATTCTTCAATACTCATCCCACTGATTTTTGTTTAAATGGAACAAACTAGTTTACTTTGACTGTAATACGTCTTTATGGTACTTTTATAATGTTCTTGGTTTTTTCTTTTTGATTTTTTAGTCTAACTTTGCAGACAAATTAACAAATTAAGCTGAAGTTTGATTAGTTCCTGAAAATTGCATCCTTGGTTAACTTTGGGATAATTTTATGCTTTGGGCCCATTAATCATAAATGTCATATTCTTTTAAAAGTTTCGCTTTAACCACATATCAGGACGCAAATTTTCAATTCGTTTAGGTCCATTCATTTACTTTTGTGGTCCTATCGTTTTGCAACAAATATGGAAAAGATTATTCCCCTTTGAGCGTGGATTAACGCACGCATATTGGGCGCCAAATTTGTGGGCACTGTACAACTTTGCTGATTGGTATTTTTATCAAGTTTTGAGACTAGCGAAACGATTACCTCCAAAAGTTCATCCACCTAATTATACTTCGGGCATCGTTCAGGTGTTTTTATCTATAAGAATGTCTTCATTCGTCATTATTGCACATTTTTTGCTAGATTATTTAAAGATTTATACTAGTTTTTCAGCAATTTGCACACTCTATTCTACCTTGTGTAACGCCGTTTGTAACTTTCTTGGTAACTGGAATATTACTTGTTCCCGTAGTATTTTTCACTCGCAGACGATGTTTAAGGAATTTTCCTCTCTTGTTAACGCTGTCTGCATTCGCTTTTTTTCTTGGTGGATATCATGTTCATGAAAAAGCTATTGTTCTCATCACTATTCCTTACACTCTTTTGGCTTCCTTAGTGGGTTTTGATTAATACATTAAATTGTACTATAAGTTCATTAGTATTACTATATTATCATTAGGTGAGTTTTTGGCAATAATTCAATGCATTTTTTAAACTGAAAGATCATTTTTTGCAGATTTTATTCGAACATATAGCTGCAGAGTTGAAGCATGAGCTCTTAAAAATAACTCTCTCTTTAATTTCTTGATCGCTTACTGGAAATCACTTATTAAGAAGTTTTTCTACTAAGCCCGATTTTTAGGATCACCGATTCCTGCCGTCTTTCATAGTCCTTTCAGTTATTGCAAATGTTTCATTGTTTCCTCTCTTTTTTACTTCAATGGAAAGTATTATAAAGGTATATTTTTTCCTCTAGTTTCAAAAAGTGTATCAATAATTTACTTTTCAATTCAAGAAAAATAGTAAAGTAATTTCATCTTTTATCAATATCTCTACAAATCTTCTGAACATATTGCATTTGTTAAAGACTTAAGATGCATTTGTTAAATATTGCATATTGCATTTTCTTCTCATTCCTTGTATTCACCAAAATTATTATCTGAAAAATTACATAATAAACCAAATCCTTGAAATTTATATTTCCTCAAATTACAGTTTAGTTCTTTGTTTCACAGCGATCTACATTGTGAATAATATACATGACTTTGAGCTATTTAACGAGTTAGATGTTTTTTATAATTTATAGGTGTCAGTCACTCTTTGTTACATGTTTTTATCTGTCGCTATTATGCTCTTTCTCTGTCCGAAAAGGAAACTTAGTGCCTTGCAGAGAGCCTTCTTAGTTGGAGTATCGGTTATTCAGTTTTACTGCTTAGTTACACATCAGGTTGGCAATTTGTTTACGCTACTGTACTCAAATGATACAAAATTTGTTTGTAGAACGAGAAAGAATACGACAAGTGATCACTTCAGTTATTATTCATCTACTTACTTTGGCTTAATTTTCTTTATTTCTGAAATTTGAAACAAAATTAAATTTCTCTGACTACAAAAGATTAAATTTTTCTGTTCAGTTTCTATTTAACACTTTTTCAGTGGATCTTTGGTGACGATTTGAAGTTCATGCCTTTAATGTTAACTTCTTTGTCAACAGCTCTTGGGATTTTGTGGATCTATTTAGAATTATTGTGGGTAATTTTTTTTGATGGTGTGCAGAGTGCAGAAGGCACTTGCTCTTGTAAAAAATTGAAATCATGATAAATGGTGGTATGTTTTGCAAAGTTGTCGAGTGACTACAGCTTATTTTATTTTGAGACAATTCATATTGTTATAGTTTGTCATGATTTTCATATTTACATGCAAAACGGTTGTTATTGTTATTACTAGTTACATTCAAACTAATCATATTTGATTGTAAGTCAAAATCTGTTCATGTGTCTGAAAGCATAAAAACGTACTTCCTTTTAAAACATGGGAGTTGAAACTTTAGTTCACAGTAATGAGATAATGACTTTTTGATAGTACAAATAGTGCTCGTGTATTTTATCTGAAATTTGTCAACATGAGGAAATATATAGATGACCTTCATGAATTATAGGAAAGCAGAATTATATTGTTGGTATATTATCTTAGGTTCTTTATCTTTAAACCTATGTAAATTATAATATTAGACTAAAGTTGAAATGTTTAATACAATACTGGTTCTTAAATTCATGTGTTGTGCTGTACTGAAGTTAACTGGTTTATGATTAATGCCGAAATTGTATGGAAAAATTGTTATAAATATTGTCACATACTTCCATAATTATGCCGCTACACGTATACATTGCATTGGAGCAAAATTATATATGTTTGGAATACAACTAGATTGTCTAAAAATTTGTAACGATGATGTTTGTACAGTAAAGAGCTGATAACAACTTCAAGACTGACATGTTTGAGTGACGATGATGACAAATAAATTTCGATAAGAGCTATCAGAAAAAGCGAAAATGAAGAAGTTTTCCTGACAGCTATGGCAAGTAAACTGATAAATTAACTAGCAATGTTGATAGTGACGATGACTATTATTAGAGTTTTACACAGTTGGAGATTACTGTTGTTTACTGCTTTTTCTCACTGGTTATATGTAGAATTCTTCTGTCAATACTGGTATTTGTTTTTATAAAATGTTAAGTTAGCTAAGACAAATGTTGAGGAAATCAGAAATGGTTTGATAAAACTAAGGATTCCAAACAAATATAGCCTGTCATGAATTCAAATGTTTAGTCTGTAAGCAAGCGAAATGAAGTCTGTTTTGTTTCTTTTCAATAAATAAAAAGTCGAAATATCTCTTCTGGGTACTGACTAAACTGATATCGAATTGATGTGAGTTCATTTACATCATTTAATAAAAGTGTTGAAGTGCTGGAAGTTATCTTTCAGTTGGTATCACGATATCTTCCTTGTTTATGAAAATCTTTCCTTGTCTATAGATAGTCCTTACTTTCAAAGCGCGCAAAATTTTTGCCTTAAAGTAATTTCAAACATTCGTTGAGAAGGTTTGTAAAATATGCAGTTGGTTTATTGGTGTAATCTGATAGTGTAGATGATTGACTGCAGTTTATTCAAATCAGCTTACATCATATATATCAATATTTGATGGAAGTGCCTGACTGTTGTAATCAGAAATGGTCAGTTCGAAACAGTTTTCATCAATGTCAAGTCTTTGGATTAGTGACATTTTTTCTAAGAATACATGTTAATAAGCTTTCAGTTTAGTGAAGCGAAAAATGTGAAGAGAGTTTAAGTCTAAGCTAAGGTAGCAAAGAAAATTGCATACATATATCAGGTTATTATTCTTGGCTAAAGTTGGAATTTCGTGCTTAATTTAGATTCAGAAAGAGGCTTAGAGTGTATGGTAGGAAGAGAGCCAGCGCTAATTTTCACTTCTTACTTAGTAGTGTTCAAAGTAGTTCTTCTTGCACAACAGTGATTGTTAGCATGCTATACTAGTGATAAAGGTGAAAAGTCATGCTTTGCTTGTATATTACAAATTTATTGCATCTCTTTTGATTCCACGCTGCCTTTGCTATTCACATTATTGCGAACGAATTTGATAGCAATGGCAATAGTCTCTTTCTCATTATTTATTCATAAGGGTAGAGGAGGAAAGAATATAAATACTATCATCAACTACTTCCTTGCGTACGCAGTTATTATCATTGTAAACGACAAGCAGTGACTGCACAATTAACAATGCTAATTATCATTCTGAATAACCTCGATATTAACTACAACTTAGCTGCTAACATTTTTCCTCACAAAGTATACTCTCTTCTTAATTCAAAGAGTGCTATCAATATTAAAACGATCACAATCACAGTGATATGATGATGACGCTGAGTAATTGTGATATGAATACAAATACAGCTTCATAACTATTATCTAATTATTATTGTTATTGTTATTATTATTATTATTATTATCATTATTACTACTACGGTTGTTATTATTATTGTTGTTCTTATTAATATGAGCATTAGTTGTTGCTGTTGTTGCCGTTATTGTTGATGGTAGTGCCATTAACAATCGCCTGCTGTCGATATTGACATTAACAATTTAGGGCTCTCATACTGTGTTTGCTAGTCTGCAGCCCTCCATCATCATCATTATCATCGTTAATATTGACTGTTTGCTGCTATTGATGACGATAAAGAGGGAAAGAGTTGTTGTTGATAATAAGAATAGTAGTGATGGCGCTGGTGTTAGTTGAAGGAAATGATTGAATGAATAAATGAAATGAAATAGACAGATAGATAGAAGTATGGGGATAGGTTGATAGGCAGATGCTGTGTTGCATTCACTATGACGGATGTATGAACAGACTCTTCTTGTAAAGTAAAGTAGAACGAGAACGAGAACGAGAACGAGAACGAGGATGTTGACTGGAATAGCAATGTTGATGCTTTTATGCTTGTGAACAGCAAGCGATAAATGGCGGACTATATTGTGCGCATCTTTTCTGATATATCACTTATAGCATTATCGTTATCATCATCATCATCATCATCATCATCATCGTCACTGTTTAAAATATTTTATGATAATTACACTAGATATTTGCATATTTTTCTATTATTTTTCTTGTTATGAAAGTATGCTTAGTCTTATAAATTTATATTATTGCCAATAACATTATTATGAGATTATCTGCACTTACAGCAGTTGCATGCTTTTTATTTCACTACCATTTTAATATTATCATTAATTTATTTTTATAATATCGACTGTAATGCAATGGTATGTTATATTATGCTTATGATATTTACGCATTATTGTTGTCATTACTAACTTTTTCTTAATTTCATCGTTATTAATGTCTTATTTCTAGAAATTCTGCATTTTATTTACTTGCAACTATGTATTATAGACGAAGAAAATTGTAGGAAATGATGAGCAATAACAGCATGACTTAGTAATCATAGTTATTGTTAATCCCAAGTTAAAGGTAATTATTATCGTGCATAGCAGAGAGTGGATATGAATATAATTATAGTCAATGATAATTATAGCTGTTGTTGGTTGATGATGATGTCAATGATGAAAAGAGAGATAGAGAGAAATAGTAATAATATTGCTTAGCAGTAATGGTAGCAATGGTCGTTGGTTATTGTGCTATTTGCCTGATAATATTGTGTGGCACAGTTGTCGGGCATTATTAATATCAGTGTTTTGTTTACTTCCATTCCCATTTTTGTCCATTATTTTTCTGATCGTAATCAGATTACTGCTGCCAACTTAAATTGATAACGACTTTATCCCAATCAAATTTTGTTCGTTGTATTATTTTTATTATTATTTTTATTTACATTACTTTTCTTGCTTAGTACTTTATTTTATTTTAAATTTTATTAGAAAAATTTTTTTTTGAAATTTGATCTAAACAATTTCTGCAGAAAGTTTCGTTTTGAATGCTTGGTGTGTTGATTGCCATACTCTATCAGAAAATGCATTAATGAATTGATGAAGTGAATATCATAATTATTTGAAAATATTTTAAAATTCTCAAATTGATTTTTAAACAGATGTGTTTCACTTATATTTACAGCTAAAACTGATCATGCATGCTGGATTTGATGGTACGACAGCACCATCAATGGTGAGTCTAGTAAGTTGCTTTTATATACTTTTTAGAATTTTATTTCTGTTTTATTGTTTTCCAGATATATATTAAGATAAATTATACTTGTTATTTGAAACAGAACTGAAAATTATTCTAGTAATTTGTAAACTATATTGCTTCTTGTATTATCTAGTCTAGAAAATCAGCTTCACCAGCTATTTTTTTAAGGTTTGTGAATAATTTATTTATCAACTCAAAGAAATTTCTAGGTACCAGCAAATGTATCTGTTTCACAACGTGAAAAGAGACGGTTTTATGTTAAAAAGTCAATAATTGGTATGCAAGAATTTCGAGACTGGGAAGAGAAACTTGGTGATTATTGGTATCGGCATCACCATGTAAATTTATTTTGATTATATGTCTTGCGCAGTAGTTATTAAATTTGAGATTTTCAAACATATGTAATATCATCATCTAGATATGCTGAAAAATGTTTTCAAGTATTAAATTTCTGGAATTTGAATTTTTTTTCTGGTAAACATGATTCTTCCCATTATCTGTTTTGTGATAATAGTGTTGAACGTATTGTAATTGAAAAGTAATGTTTCAGAAAGTGAACAACATTGTATATTACCATTGCAAATATGAGCCTTGCTACGCATCAATGAAAGCTAAAGTAATGCTCGATTGTGTACAGGTATTGATTAGTTTTTGAGTTCTTTTTGCTGAATATTTTTTGGCGCGTTAGCTTTTTTATTTTCCTGATTTAAATTTACAGTTGTATGTGACCGAAGAAGGACATTCACATCCGGCTCCAGCTGACATGATGGTACATTATTTTATGGCAAATTCTTATAATTACATTTATCATTTTTAGCGAGCAATTTTTGATGCATTATGGAAGTGATCCTTCTACTAAATTCTATACGTAAGTCAGCTCGAAACTAGAAAATTAGTTCAGCGAAACTTTTTAAATGCAGTGCAACAGAAAACAGTTATTAATAAATCTGTCTGGTATTCTAGTAGCAATTGATTAATGAATTCTTTTAAGTCGCCAGCATCAAAGCATGTCATGGATCCTTTGAGCCGTCAAGCTGTTTCTGTTCAAAAACGAAAAGTATGTAAAGTCTTTCTTTAAAACCCTTAAATATCTTAAAATATTCTCTAGTTAATTTCTGCGGTCTTCTTATATACTCTGTATAGATAGCTTTAATTTACAGCACATAGATGAGCAATACTACACTGGTTTTTCGGCAGCACCATACCCTCAGCAATTTTTGAATGATATACTTCGTATGCAAGGCGATTTTAATGGAGTTCATGATGTAAGTAATTTGACCTTTGATTAAAAATTGAAAAATAAAATCGTAAAAATATTGCTCGGATCTGTATAATAAAAATAACCCTTAATTTTTATTTCCTGAGCCATGAAACAGCTTCCAAGAACAGAAGTGTGCATTATCGACTTTTCTGTTTCTAGGGCAAGAAAATTTTGTTGGTCCGACGTTTCTTTAAACGATTTCTATGGAACGATATTCAGTTTGCTGATAACATGTGGATATAATCGGAGAAGAGGAGTTTATCTCATAAACTTCTTATTTCCTGTTTTATCTACATGTTTTTCTTGAGACTGTCTGATCGTTATCATCAAAACACACATAATTTCGAGAGATGTAATTAGATCATGGAACCAGCAGTTCTGGAAACGTTAAAATAATTTTATAGAGTCAGTAACTAAGAATATTTTTGTAGGCCACTGCAACTGCATGCTACAACAATCCTCATGTAGCATTTCAAAATGGTGAAGCATCAAAAGAAGTAATTTTTTCTTGTCTAAATTTCTCATTTGCATCAAAATGAATTTCGTTCAGAAATTGTTTCATATAATTCTTTTTAGCTATTTGAAATCAATTTTATCAGGGCATCGAAATAAAAATGGAGAATCAGGGAGCTACAACATCGGATATGCGTATGGAGGTGATCTCGGCAGTCGCTGAAGTCGCCAAATACGCACAAACTAGAGTAGCACATATGGAAAATGGTGTTCAGAAGGGTTCTAATGGAAATGGTACTGGGCAAGTGACAAAGCCAATTTCTGCCCATTCTACAACTTCACCGATTAGCTCACCTGAAGTACACCCTTCGGGCAATTCTAGTCAAGTACAACACCGGCATGGGTTTTTGGATGAAAGTTACAGTGATGATGATGAATCTTCAGGTAAAATTACTTTTAATTCTGCGAAATTGATTCTCACGAACATTAATTTTTTTGTTGAGTGCAAAAAAATTATTCGTGTCTGAAAGATCTTTTGCAGATACTGAAAGTGATGATGCAAAATGTTCTTCATCTCATGGTGGACAGAAATGTTCTGGAGATGTTGAGGTATTTTTTTTAATGTAAAAGATGATAGTATATTGTGCACTTTGTAATTATTTAACTTATTTTCCCGGTTTTATCGATAAGTTATTTTTTATTTCCCGTTTTTGGTAATCTTTTTTTTTGATGGATTGGTTCTTCATTAGTTTAAACTTTTTTAATTTCAATTATTTTGTTATTTCTGTCGTAATAATTTGCAGCTTAGGTTTTGCAGTATTCATGAAATGCATAATAATGATAAATTTATCAAAATTTAGTGCAGATATATGTGAACAAGATGTATAATTCGTAGTTTTCTTGTCAAATTTTATTTGCTTTACAGGTAGACAACGATTTGTTTGCAATATTAAAAAAGAAAATTGAAAGACAAGTACCGCGGAAGCGTTTACGCTATTTACGACGCATTAGACGTCAACTTAGTTATTTCTTACAAATGCATGAAGTGAAAGAGATGTCTTCACGACTGCCGCCAACAACAAAATATGAAGACATATTTGGAAAACATCATCAGCAGCAACATACACAGCCACCACATCAGCACCAGCAGCAACCGCAACAGCAGCAATCACAACAGTAATGACCGTCGTGTAAACAGTGGTTAAATTTGTTTTCATTTGTTTCCGCCTATATAAAAAAGTGTGTTTGGTCTCAGTAATATTCATTGTGCGTTAATTTGCTATTTTTTTCAAGTTTTTCATTTTTAATTTTTACTTTACGTTATCATACATGATTGGATTATATAGCAGTTTAAAATTTCGTAATTGAATAAAGTCTTTCCAGGGGTGCACTTTTTGTTTTTGTTCTTTTTTTGATTTATTCATTTGCTGCGAAGAGGATTTTGTAATGAAACCACCATAAAATTTAGTAGCATTTTCGCTGACAGGCAGGATTAGCATTCTTTGTCTTTTCGTGAATTGATATATTGGTGTAGTAGACATGTGTATGATTGTTATCAAAAGGATTAATATTTGTTTTGTCTTTGGTCACCAGATAATATTATTGTATACGGTTTCATGTTTTTATTATTTGACATGGCATTTTTTTAACACACAAAAAATTTCTCACTCATTCCAATAATCATAGATATAAAAGTAGGGCAGTCTTTTATCAAATTTGTGGGAAGGCATGTTTTACTTTTCAATGAAACTATATATTCATATTAAGAGTGTAGTGATAGCACCAAGACTCTGGTAGTAATTTAAGTAACCATGTGTGGTTTTGCTGCTGCTACTACTGCTTTTAATACAATTATTCTATTTTTCGCATTAAAGACTCTGTACCTTGATTCATGTGTCAGTATTAATTGTGGATTCAAGTAATTTAAATTCAAATGAATTAATTTAAGAATCCATGTAGTATATCGAACAAAGTTTTGTTTATGCTTCTGTTGTTTCAACTTGAAATATGCGAATCATTAACACATTTTCTTAATAATTATAATAAGGAATTAAAAACTGTTTCAGAAAGTTAAGCAGGCAAACCTCATGAATAATAGCAAGTTCGAGAACTGAGAAGTCTTTTTCTTTTAATTATTAAAATCTCTCTGAATTTCACTTCCATCTAGTTGTAAGCAGCAATATTACTTCGATGTGCAGCTACTAGCAGTGTTTTTCAGTAATTAAAAATAGAAGTGAGACAAGAGGGGGTCATAACTTTTAACCTTACAAGAAGTCGAAGTACAGGTTGGAGTGCCATTCCAACTGGCTTTTTCTTTATTAATTTTGAACTCGTGCAGAAAATGACACTTTTTGGTCTGAAAGTTATCGTTCATTTAAAAATTGCCACTAGTATAGTGAGACTATCAAATGTGTTCAGCGAGGTAAATTTTCATATAAAATGAAATTGATCTCAAACAAAACGTCCCCAGAAAGTGTTCTAAGCGGAGATTGGAATACGAAGCGTTTCCTTCGAATGTTTTTGTTGATTACTGCTTCCTGTTTTAGCACTACATCATATCATTCAGCGATTCCTGAGAGGTTATGTAAGCTGTTACAATTACTTTTATTTGTTTGTACAACTTTTTCGTGTAGTTCTGTTAGTACGGAGTTCAGTTTAGTGATAAGATGAGAAAAGTATTCTTGCACTCAAACAATAAATTCTTGAGCAAAAGTAACAAATCAAGCAGTCTCTGCTTAGATTCTTCCTTATTTTGTTATTTACATTGTTGGTATTGCAGTATGCTAGTAGCAATTCATTCTTAAACAAACAAGACTGCGTGGTCTAAGACTCCCTTTAGGGCAATTTAGAATATAGCATATCAGCTAACCGCCATTACCCTTGTGCTTTTGATGCTTATACTGGCTTGACCTTGTAAAGAGATAATTTGAGTCCATGTGAAGCTACTTGAAAGATCAAAATGAAATGACGCAGTTCATAATGACAGTGCACTTGCTTCTCTCATTATCATGTAGTACTATTTGAAACTAGAGCTGAAGAACTCTCGTTTGCAGCTTCTATTGCTACTACCTTTTTTCAGTAACCAATGAAAGCAAACTTTTCACTTAGTCGTGTGATGAATGAGCGGTTCTTTCCCCAACATTCCGTTTACTGTTGTTTCATTTTGCAGATCATTTCTCACGTGAAATTTCCATTTTTTTATTAACGTATTGTCAAAGCTGGATTTCAAAGTCACTGATATCGTTTCACTTCTTGTTTTTGAAACTGACTCAAATTTGTCTTTGTAAAATTTTCTAATAACTACAAAATTTTTTAACTTAGATATATTTGGTAAATGATGGTGGAATATTTTTTTAATTTTTTGTCGTTCGCTTTGATTTTGCTTTGTTCAAGCATTTTTGTTTTCAAGGAGTAGTAAGCTTTTCTACTTTGATGCCTTTACTACACGATGTATGTCAAATGTAGACAATCTTAATAGATAATAGTATATTTATGTGATCTGAATAGCAGCTGCTTTTATGAAAAGTAATCAACCCACTGGCAGCCGTGAAGAAGACCACTGTTGTACTTAAATTGCTAACCGAAAATGTAGTTCAAATTGTGTAAATTACGCGAGTGATTTATTTTACTGTTTCGAAAATGAAGAAGATTACTAATTATACTTTTTGGGTTGTTGAAAAAATACTGGCACAAGTATATATATATATATATATATGTGTCTAGCCCAGAAATATTTAAGTCAGTGCTCACTGACATGTAATAAGTTAGTGCAGAGAAAGCAGACTGAACACAGCCTGTGATTATTAGATCGATTGCTGATCATGTCTGCTTTTACAATGCTCTAAAAGCTGTTCAGTTTTCAAATATCTCATACGAAACATCTCTAATTTTTGCCAAGCTTTTAAAATTTCGTTTCAAATTTTAATAGAATAATTTGAAGTTAGTCTTTAAATTGACCTTTGTTTGAGTTCCTTTAACAAAGAGATATAGAGAGAAAGTGAGAAAGCTCATTAACAAATTAAGTAATCAAATTGAGGTATAGCTGTGACCGCAACAATGAAAGTGAAGATTTGGTGAGGTATGTGTTAATACATAGACAGTCTATTACTGATTGTGGGCAGCAGCTGTACGAGTGAAAAAAAAAAAACTCCGTGACTTTCATTGTTAATGAAATTATTTGCTAACATAGTTAAAGAAATAAAGTCCGTAAAGTTTGAGTAACGTAATCACTGGAAAAGTGTGCAAAGTATCAGATGGCTGAAGGAAGGGTATAACGTACATTGCAAAAGTGATTTTAAACGAGACTGTAGTTATATAGCTCATCTGTAAGTTTCGTAAAATTTATATTTTCATTGAGCTTGAGAATGAAAATCAGTTCTTCTATTGGAAATTAACTATAAAGTGACAAAAAGTGGGCTGAATTTTAGTGCAGGCTTAATCATCGTTACACTTTTCCCTTCAAAAATCATTATCATGCAGTGATTTTTGATGGGAGTGAAGAAATACAATTATGAAGATGACGGGACTTGATCTTGCAATTTGATCTAAAGAAATTATCAAAATTCTAATCCAAAACTTTTACTAAATATTTTCTGTTATCAGTAAGACATTGGCAGTGAAATAGAAAAGCAATGAATTGCTATTAAATTCGCAAAGTAAAAAAACAAACTATTTTATTGGCAGATTTAACCACCTCGAACTTGATTTCCCAAACCTATGCACGAAGCAAAATTTGTCCTATTTTTTCTAGAACAAATTTGCTCTGAACGATATAAATGAAATAAATGATCTTCTTAAGGATGTCTGTCTGTATATGTCTCATTTTATTTTCTACAGTTCAACCCAATGCTGTGTTGGAATCCTTCTAGCTTAACAACATTATTACAACTCCGAACAGAAAAAGCATTTTCACTTGCCAGAACTAATTAATAATAATATTTGTATATATTTGTGGAAACTCTGCAATAAATACTCTTTATGGAACAGATATAGAATAATCGTGATTCCATGAAAATTTAATTTAAACGTATTCGATCGTTAGTTGCATAAGACATTTATTTGCTTACTCAGTGACGCACAATTTTTCAGTATTATATTAAATAACTCATAAATAACGTGAGAAGCACGTATAAATGATAGTATTACTGTTAGTAGACTTGCGATCGTTTCCAATTTTATGTCAAATAAATTACAGAAGGATGAATGACATCGCTGTTAAGCGGTCTTTTCTCAGTTTATTCTAACTCACATCGCAGTCAGAAGATAATTTAACGGTACGCTCTAAGCACCACTACCATTAAGCATTACCACCACTCAACCTCCTTCACAACACTCTAAACCAATCTCATTTTGATAACATTAGAAGCCGTTTTGATGATTCTCATGCATAGTAATTTATTCGCCATGGGTTGGTGTTTAAGTTGCAAGCTTTAGTAGGCTTTGCTGTTAGGTTGCAAACGCATTGGTAAATTCTTGGTAATGTTGACGATTAGAGTTTGCTATATTTTTTCTGCAACTGTTAATTTTTGCATTCAGATCTCTTCATATACCTAACCCAGCTTTAGTTTTTTCTTTCGTCACTCATCGGGTTTTTGATTTCAGAAATTTCTACTACATTGCATTCTCAGTCTTGTTTTGCTTCTCATTACGAAAATGTATGTCACTTAAGTATGCACAACTGAAAATTGGATTAGACGTAGTGAATACGCTGCACTGTCTTTTTTTTCACGTATACCTGGCATTGCTGAAAGAAATTCATGTTTGCATTGTTTGAAGAATAATTTGCCTTCAGTAGCCATTTTATACTGCATTCGTTCTAACGCCAAAGTATTCGTCATCAGTTATAATTCATATGTATACCAAATATTTCTTTAAGATTTTCCAAATATTGATTACAGCAATTGTTCCTGTTATGATTAACGTTTATCACAGGCAAAGAACTCGTGTTTGAGAAAAAAATTTCATGTTGAGCAGAGCATCGAACAAGAAACGGAAAGTGACTAGTAAAAATGTATTTGAATTTGCTTATAATAATATTCCTTGCTGTCGTCACCAGTTACATTACTGCTGTTGACAAAAAAGGTACATTGTTGATAATAATTATATATCAGTATTAGATTATATGGGAATAGTTTCCATTGTCTAAAGAAGGTAGAAAATGGTGTAATATTCCTTATTCTATTTAACGTTTTATATGAATAAAAAGTTTTTCAATTATATAACCAATTTATCATTCCAATATTCTGCACCAATTTTTTAAGTTAGTAAGAATAATTATCTGATTGGTGCTTTAGTTACAGAATTTTATATTATATATGAAATTGTGTTATATTCTGTTAATTCTATTATAAATTCTGTTATAAAATTTTGTTCATATTATTTGTATTATATTATATTATATATATAGCACACTATTAAAAGTGTTCATGATGCTAAATTTTTTATTGCAGAGTCATTTCTTTACGATTATGATTCACCAAATTTCATACCATTACGAGTAAGACAAAAGAGGGGAATTGATGATGACAATGATGACATGAAAGAAGCATTTAATATGCCGAAAGATGTAGAAGTGCAAGAAGATTCAGTATGATTTTAATTAAAAAATTGCTTCCACCACTTCAAGTTTCGAATTTATTCTGTTCAAAATATTTATTAAAATGGAAATATGACTTTTTTCAAAGCTGCATATTTCTTGAATTTTTGATGATAGTTGAAAGCTGCTTTTGAGTAGGAAATTTGATTAAATGCAGATAAGTTTGTTGTGTTTGTATCTCTTATTGTGTATCAGATGAGATTTATGCCCTCTGAATAGAATGTTTCGTGACTTAAAAGTCATTATCTTTTCTAAAGATCGACCATCAATATTACGTTATGGAAATTAAAGCGAACAGATCAGATCTTATGCGAAATTACTACATCGATGTGCTGGAGATGTTAAAAAGGCCCGGAACTGTTGGTAACAAAAGTCATCCCTCGTTATCAAATAGCTACAGAAGAGCTGTGGTATGTAATCTTTCAGTTGTGTCTAGTAGTTTAAAAAATATTTCAGTTGTTTAATAATTCTTCAATATCATAAGTGTGTTTATATTTCAGGCTGCTAAAATACAGTTCGATTTTCCTTTTTATGGTCATCGAATGAAAAATTTAACAATTGCCACTGGTGGTAAGTAATTAAGTGATAGTAAAATGTTTGCCTTCAATTTTGTCTTTTTTTGTGGTCAAGTGCAGTTCGTAATTACTACTATATAATACATAGTTGTGCAAACCTTGGAACAAATAGTAATCAAAAATAATTTTCAGCATATTTATTTCACATACCCACGACAGTTTTATGTAAATACAATGTAAGAACAGCACTTGTTTAATTTTTTAAATTATTTACTTAAGCAATTTCCATATTTTCTGCTTCATAACTTAGATTTCTTGTATTTCAAAATGATTTTGGGAAATAACACTTGGGTTGATCTTTATTACAGGCTTTGCATACATTGGAGATCAGTCACATAGTTGGCTTGCAGCTACACAATATATTGCACCTTTGATGGCGAATTTTGACACGCATGGTGAGAATGCCACCATTATGTATGCTGATGATGGTGAAAAATTTGTTATTGAATGGCGTAATTTACAACTTCGCGAACAACGTTCAGGTATAACTTTTGAATTTATGTTCATGTCAATTCAACGTTAACATTTTTAAATATTCAAATGCAATGAGTAGCGGAAATCTGTGGAAAATGTAACAATTCTTCTAAACTCATTGTTAATTTTTTGAATTGTTTTGGAGTTTGAAGATTCTTTAAAGCTCTGTTTTTCTCGAGAAGTTTGGTTTTGAATTTTTGTGATATTTATGCACTCAGTGGCTTTATTTTTCAGATGGTTTTTTCACTTTCCAAGGATCATTACATAAAAATGGAGATATTTGGTTTGTTTACAAAGATGTAAGCTTTTGAAGAAATTATAGTTTTAATGGTTATCTCTTAATGCTATCCTTCATTAACATCAATTATTGTTGTTCAATTTTTTAAATCACACCTTTAATAAGTAAACTTTTTATTTTTGATCTCTGATTGGTTTATATATATCATGTTAAAGAGACAGATTTTTGTAATACGTGATCACGAAAATTTTTTGTTTTCAGATACCAATATCTGTAACAAACATTAGCGATTCACACCATCCAGTGAAAATAGGAATGAGTGACGCCTATCTTTTTCATCACAATATGCATAATCCTCTTGGACCAATTTCACAGCCTCGTGAGATAATTACTTGTTTTATTGTTTAAAATTCATTTGGTAATTTCTCAGAATATCATGCATGGTGAAAAACAAGAGGAATCATAAATACATACTTTATAGCATCAGTAAAACGAGTTATTTATGAATATCATCGAATTGAAGTAAAACCATCGTTGATTGTATCGAATACCGTGGTCCTCCTGAAAGCGCAACCAAGTATTAATTGATTTTATTCATACATCCATTTAACTTCTACAGTTTTACCAGTATATAACTTTAAGCTTTTTTTTTGGGGTTTTAGCATGTATTCAGTATCAAACTTGTGAAGATTGCTCAAATGCAACTCTTAAACATTTCAACTGTTCTTGGTGCCATTCTAAAGCAAAACATGGTGGGCCGTTCTGTTCGGATCAGGCGGGGTAAGTTATTTTTTACTTTTTGTTTATCAAAAAACATTTGCAATACATGCGTGGCAAATTTTATTTTCAGACTGCATAGGCGCCGACAACACTGGATTGAAGGGAATTGCAAAGATAACGGTAAAGTAACATACTGCAGTGTTGATGAAGATTTCACTGAAGTGGGTGATGAAGATGATATTCGAGATGCAACCGGTACTTGTTTGACAAATTTCACACTTCTTGAAAAATTCTTTTCGTATTAATTTTTTTAGGTAGTAGGAACAAAAATGAATTTCCATTTCAAATTAACTGTTTGTTCTTAGTGGTGGTAGTATCAAATCCCATTATTTATTCATGTATTACTCATCAATAGTGTTATCAAAACATGTTATGTGCCTTACATAAATTTCTTGATTAAGATAAACGGAAGTCTGGATCAGTATTTTTTTTAAATTATAGGGAAGTCACGAATTACAGCATCGCCATCAGAGCCAGATGAAGTAGTTGCCTGGGATCGTCAAAAAAAAACTAAGGCTCCGTTAGCAGCTAAAAGTAGCGAGGGTAATTTCATATTTTAAGACATTTACGGTTTAAAAATTTTTCAATCAAAGAGATATCATGGTTGAAATTTAATTTTAGATCAATATGGACGTTCTAATAGTGGCTTTGTATCATTATTTGTTATCTTAGTGTGTGGTATACTATTTGCAAGCTGGGTTTCATACGCTTACTTCAATCCACATACGCCTTCTGGTCAATTATTGATAAGGGTAAATTCATGATGTTTTTCGTAGTAGAAAAAATGCTCGCAGTTACGAAATTAAATTTTTTTCATTCTGCAGAATATTTGTCGTCGTGTTATTTCTTTTTGTTTTTATCATTAGCTGGCAGTAATAGCCCTTAAACTTGTTTAATAATTGCACCTCACTATGCAAAAGTTTTCAGTATCGTCCATCTAGGTGGCATATGCCATCAAGTCATGTCCGATATAGCGCTTCGGTCCATATGTAAATGGTACCAAGATCCTCAAGATATCTTTGTCTTCAACAATAGAATTGTGTTTCTATATCGAATCTCAGTATTTACTTTTGATGTATTTATCATATTTAAATCTTACTTCATCTATTTATTTGTGATGAAACTTCGTAAATTACCAAGTGTTTCTTTTATTTTTGTTCTTCCTAATTTTTGTAACTCAGTTATCCATGTAACTTTGTGCTTATGTGAAGCACGACTTCAAAAAATTAGAAGGAACTGTTGGGAAATTTATAACAGAATGCTAATATTCGAAAGAATCATAATCATTGTCAGTTCAACCATTAGTCGAAATGGACCAGTACAAAGTTTTTCTAAGTATGTCATTTTTTATTATTCCATTGTAACAGGACATAAAATTTTTTTAAAAATAGCGCATCTTCGCTAACATTTTTTGTTTGTCTAAGATAGCATCTTTACCATTTCAATTCTTTCATAAAATATGATTAACTTAAGCTTTTTCTAGATTACATTCTGCTCATACTATTTTAGTTTTATGAGTTTAGGCCTAATTATTATAAATGAGATGATTCCTTCATATAAATATATATTTTTTGACAGTTGATAAATTTCAGTCTTAAATCTGTTTGTTTCATACTTTTTTCCTCTTATAGAATCAGACTTTTTCATCATCATATTTTTCAAGGTTATTATCTATGTGTCATCAGACAGTGTCAAGTAATGTCTTGCCGTTTATTATAAAACGAAATACTATTTGATGATGCTTTCGATGGATTCACAGAATCACTATCATTGCTATATGCCCTTGAGTTTGTCCATAATTAAGTTGCACCTTCCAAAAGTTGGGTGTGTTGTACATCGCTTCGTTTTATTTGATTATACAGTGACATACTTGAGATGATGTTTGCGTCTACATTATTTGGGTTGATTTTTTCTTGTTAATTGGGCATATTATAAAAAATAGAATTTTGTTTTTTGTGTTTTAATTTATTTTATAATCGCTGTTGACAACAGTCTTTTTGCGGTGACTTATACATTTCTTTGCTGAAGATCGTATAGTTCGATTTAAGATATACAAAGCAAAGGTGATATTAACTTATGAAGTGAATTGAATTGATAATGTGCAAAGCATACTTTATCATTAAGACGATACGCCTAAATGATATGTGTTTAAGTAATCCGTCAATAATGATTATTGGTTTGACGTGAGACAATTTCACATAGCAATGTCGATCTCTAATTGATCATTTATTTTTGAAATACGTAGTTCTGGTTTTGTGAGTATTCGTTGTTCACGTGTGGTTTTCAAATATTTGCTCACTGAACCTCCTTAGTTTAGTACGTATTTCAGAACAATTTCAAGATAGTATCACGTGTTTAAATCTCATGGGCTAGGAACTTGCATATTAAAGTATAGTTAGTGAGTCTGCAGGCTTGTTTGTATCAAATTTTCATTCTCGTCAATACCTTGTAGCATTTCGTGAGCTTGCCTATCAATAATTTAGAAAATGGAAAGTAATCTGGGCTAGTGTTGTGGACGTTTTTGAATGACTGGTTTGGTAGAGCAACTTCTAAACTGCTAAAGACTTCATCCTAAACGTGAAGATTCAACATCTAATTCATGTATTACATGAATTAGATGTTGAATCTTCACG
>UYYF01004280.1:169542-188016 GCA_900618365.1 Thelazia callipaeda | reverse complement strand
TATATATATATATATATATATATATAAGCGATATCATAAAGAAATTTAATTAATTTACGATTGCAGAAAAATTTTAGCATAAGCACTTTGAAAAAATTTAGGAATGATATAAATTAAAACAGTCGTAATCATTGAATGCTGCATGTAGTGAGCAGCACTTTTGCTGCGCTTTTCAAATTTAAAATTTTGCTTGCATAAAGATATCAATTAAATATTCATTAACATCTAAAAGAACTGCCATTATTCTATGTAGTAATGATCTACATGAGATGAAAACATAATTGGACTGATTGACTGGATAACTGACTGGCTGATTGATTAGTTGGTAAATGATGAAGTTAGCTGATTATTGTGATTATAGAAATAAAACTACAACAAGAACTAATTTATAACTATGAGGAGAAGAGCGGAAAGAGTTTACGAGAGAGAGATGAGGAAAATTACTAGAATGCTACAAAAGTATAGACTGATAAAAGAAATATACTTCTACTTTCATACATGCTAAATAATAACGATGTATTTGCTGTATGTAGACAAGCTTGTCATATATCATGGATGTAAATTATGCGAGAAATGAGATAAAATGTAGCAGAAGTGAGAAATGGCAACAATGACAATATAAAAGAAGAAATTGATGAAAAAGCAGCAAAAACATTTCCGTGCACATCAAATGAAAATTAAAACTAAAAAATGTGAACCGAAGGAGGAAAATGAAATTAAAGGAAAAAGGCGCAAAGAAAATTTAATAAAATGGATGAAGAATCACCACAAATTTCTAATATTGCCAACATTTGGAGCCAATTTTTGACATGCGTTTGCAAACTGCCTCATACAGATAGACAGACTCTTTTATATTGCGTGACCAAAGCTTTCGATTGAAAAAATTTTTCAAATTAAAAAATTTTACCATCGAAAGCAATGATGAAGTTTGAGACTGGCTTTGGCTAATAGTTGTATCGTTACTGCTTTTTTAAATGAACATAAGCCGTTGTTGCTATTATTGCTGCTATTGCAGCTGCATTTGCAATTGTGGTTTAGATAAAAGCAAACTGCAATCAATTGCAGTTTCAATTGCACTTGTAGTTGCAATCGCATTTGTGATTATAGTTGTAGCTGTAGTTGTAGTTGTAGCCGTAGATAGCGACAGCAGCATACCAAATAAATGAAGAAGAATCTTTATGCTACTTAGAATGTTATAGCTAGCTAATCAACATTTTAATTTCTAGCACAAAGTTTTCCTCCTAATTCAACCTAAAATATTATTTTATAAGCCTCACAAATACTGTTTGTGAGAAATTTTTGGCTCACCTTACTTACTTACTTTTTCTTTCATCTTTCTAATCTTACGTAACGCATAATTTTCAACTCATTGTTTAAATACCTGAAATGTATATGCTATGTCATATAATATTGCCAACTAGCAACTTTTTTTTAGTTTTTTCTTATTTAAAATTTAGAATCTTTGATAATTCAATCGAAAATCATGAATTCTAACAAACTTTTTACTTTGCTATTGAGTCAGTATTATGATAAATATTTCTCATTCAATAAGTCATACTTTGAAAATTCAATATTAAGTAAAAGAAAAAAGTTTTTATAGTAGAGGACTATGGGCTTTTTTCTTGTCAAATTTATTGATGTTTTATATTTTTTTGCAATTCGTATTAATTAATTCCTTTATCTTTTAGAAAAAGAAATTACTACGTATGATTCTTTTCCTTAATCTTAAGATAATTAAATATTTGATTTTAATAAAAATCAAAATCAGAAGTTATACACTTCAACGAACCGTGTTTAACAGAACTGCGTAGACTTTTCAGGTAAATTTACTACATTATGATTTTACCATTGCTTGCTTATTTCCAATAGTAGATCGTTACACTTCATACTACAGCGAGTTTTTACGATTACATCCGTCAACAAAGTTAAACAAAATTGAAATTTGATACTTCAATGAAAAGTATGATTTAATTTGATGTATTCATAGTTCAGAAAGTAAGATGGTAAAATTTGAATGTGAAACTCAGAAATATTAAAAAAATGGAAGTATGCAAATACTACTGCGAAAAAAAAATTATGAATAATTATATTAGCTTCGTTTCATTCATTATTTCGTTATGAAGAAGAAAAAAAGAAAATTGGAAAGAAAATGTAAGCCTGGTAAAAAAAAACTGATGAAACTAGAAAACTGTGACAAGATAATAGAAATTAATAACTTTCTAAAAACCATCTGTCTATTCACAAAGTCTTTCTTTTCCACTAATACCAATTAATTTTCAGTTTGCATTCGAGAATTATCTTTTTATTAATATATACTTTAGCCATTCTGGAAAATTCATCTGAAATGATTTTTTTTTATTTTACTGTTTGAAAAAGCTATTTGTTTACTGTATATATTTCAATACAAGGCATTAAAATCATTGCTTCTGATAAATTTTGCTAGAAAATTGGATAAATCTGAAGTACATTTAATATAGGTTTATTTTTATTTACTAATAGAGTAAGTTATTTTGAAAATTTGTTTAAATGAATATAGCAAAAAAGAATAAATAAGTAAATACAGAATACAAAAAAAGAAAAAAATACGATATGTTATAATATGAAATGAATAGACAAAAAGAGTTGAAACTTTGAAAAGTCATTTTAAGGCAAGAAAAAAGTTATTGATACTGACCGGCTTGAAACAATTGGATTTTTCATCGCGGAAGAGCAAAATCAATGGAGTAAAGTTAAGTAAGCTAAATAATTGTTAAAAAGTGCCTTGAAATGCATGAAAATAAATAATGGTGAAGAGATGGCGACCACTAAACGATCAAACAAAAATTGAAAACTTTGATATCGACAAAGCAAAGATTTTGAATTCTTGCTATTTTTTGTTCTCATATTTATTTTTGTTTGGAAACGAAGCAAATCTTTCATTTAATTTACATTTATATCACTGTTATGCATGCTGTTTATTTATTCCAACAAATACAATCTCAGGTTTCTTTTTGGTTCATTTTCTATTGTTTACATGTGAAAGGCGAAGTTTGAATGCTAATCAGCTTTATCAGCAAGCCAATCACTTCAAATCATAACAATCAAATTAACAAATGTTGGTCTTTAAATCAGTCTACTCTATTACTGAACGAGAATTTAAAGCAGAGCAATCAAAATTTTTAAGAATGAGTTTTATCTTAAATGCATTTGACTACTATTCAAATTGACTTGTCGGTGTGACGAATGAGAAAGTAAAATGACAGATTAGATTATGTCTCAATAATAGTTCTTATCATCTGCAAGTACTTGGTCATATTGCTTGTTTCAGTTATTCACTTATAACTTTTTTTCAAAACTGAAAAATTCACAATATTCAATAAATTCAATGCTTTTTTTAAAATAATTACAGCCTAAAATCTTAAATGATTAACTATATTAATATTATTGGCTATAATCTATGAAGAACTCCGGAGAATCCTTTTGATTCAACCGATAAAAACACAAGAGCATGTTGCTGAAAACAAGACAAGCCCTCATAATTGCTAACGGTTCAAAAAAGAATAAAGTTAAGAATAAGTTCAAAAAAAATCTATCTTTAAATTAATACCTGTGACTAAGCATTCAATTTTAAGGCTAACTATATTCATTTCTTATTATTCGAATAAAATTTATTGTTTTTTCTTGTTCTTCACTATTATCACCTTAATGCCATTACTTTCTCACCTGCTCACCAATTGTGCTGACTTACATTCTTTTCTTGAAAAAGTTTTATAAGTCAATGAGTTAATCTGATATTTATGAAGAATTTTTTTATAATGTTTTCAGTTTCCTACGCAAATTTTTTTAATTATGCAATTTTGCAAATTTATATCGGATTTGCATACATTTTTTGCAGAGAAAAAGTACCAAAAATAAGAACTTTCAAAATGAAGTAAATATTTCTCGAAGGACATTGCAGGGAGAGCAAGTTTTCCATTCTTTAAGCTTTCTTAAATCCTTTCATTTTTAATTACAGTATTGGATCTTTTTTTTAATTTTAGTTATACATCCAAAAAGCACTAAAAAATTCAATTTAAATTGAGAAATAAAATTTTTGTTAAGCAGACTTGCAAAGCATTTACTGATACATTTAGCTTTTTATGAAAATTGAATGCTTAAGAACTACGCAATTTATTCAATTTAAATTTTTAAGATATTCCAAAAGGTCTAAACCATCATGAATAAATCTGATTTTCAAGTCAAATTCCTTCTTTCAAAAACCAAAATGACTTTTTCCCGCTGAAAATAAAACATGATTGATGAAGCAGAGCATGAGTAAAAATAGAATTTCCCACAAAATTTTTTGCAAATTTGAATGAATATTAACTGCAAATTTCTTGCTGCTAAAACTTGCTTACTTTAAAAAGAAAAATAACTATACCATAGATGTTGACAGAGAAAGCTGAAATAATTAGATTTGATAAGATTAGTAATTTTTTGATAATATCATTGAAATGTGAAAAAGAACTTTTTCGAAATAATAAGACGATACATAAGATTTTGATTTGAACTGATGACAGTTAGTATGAGCTGTTTGCTTTTTTTATTTAAACGTCATTTCAGCTATTACAATCAACAAAAGTGTTTTGATTGTACTCAGCCAGCAAAGCAAAAATTTTCAAATTATGTGCTACTGTTTGTTATTAAATGTTTCAAAAATGGAAAAGTACAAAAAATTTTTTAAAATGGTTTTCATTTTTATATTTGAAATATTTTTGAAATTCAGGGTCCTAAAAAGAATTTTTTGTCAAATTTAACAGCTAATTTTTTCACATTTTGCATGACACTGTTTGTGCAAAACTTTTCAATTTTTGTTTCGTCAAAGAATGAAAAATTAGCCAATTTAAGATTTTGATTTGATAAATTCGTTTGCTATGGTAATTTCCTTAAAAGCTACAATTGCAAAACTGTGCACAAATGATAAAATATTGTCATCTGAAATAATAAATAATTATTTTCAATATAACTTATAAGACATATTTTTACCACATCGGAAATAGAAATTAGCTAATCAAAATTTAATTGCTTGAAATACAAAAATTGTAAACTGAAAAAGTTTAGAATCTAAATAAAAATTCAAACCTTTCAAATAATTTTATAAAAATACTTGCATTGTAACAAAGTGGAGGTCGACTGCATTCTTCGAGACCAGTTTTGTTCATGCAGTTTTATTTTGTCAATCTGAAAAATACACTTATTTTAAGATAACTAATTTTATTTATTGTATTCACCCTTTTGCAGGAAAACAACGATATGATTACTTTTCGCAACACACAAAAAAATATAATATAAGATCAAATGTGAACAATATGGCTTATGATTTATAATATTTTAAGATAGATTGCTTTCAATCACATTTTTCAACTTTTAATAAAACATTTTCATAATATGTGAAAAAAAAATTGTGCAAAGGCAGAATCAAATAATGCGACTATTGTTTCTATGAAATAGTAGACAATAATGATTAACCATTATTACTTTTATGCAAATATGAAAGAGAAGTAGAACAGAACTTGCTTGCTTGTTTATTAACACTATAATGCAGCCTAAAATGTTAGCTTGTCTAATGAAAATGACCAGAGAAATCTCATTTAAAATATTAAGCAACTAAAAAAAAAAACGTTACTTTTTTGCGAATATTAAAAGTGAAAATAAATAAATGGACCAGTGCACATGAACAAAGCGTTTTTTTTTTGGTTATTCTTGAAATTAACGAAAATGGCAAAAAAAAAAAAAAAAAAAACCTCTATTCTTTATGAGGCAAAAATCAAGTTTAAAAGGTTTTTTTTTCTTTTTTTTTGATTTAATTGTTAAAGTAATGCATAAATGGTGGGGATGAGCGAGAAGAAAGCACTCAAACTTTCAAAAAAATTATTCTTTCTAAGCCAAGTAACTGAAGCGTAGCCATTACCTTTACCATTTGAATTTACAAGCACACCTTTGATTTCTCTTCTCGAAGCTTTCTTCGGGCTAATTCTATGCACATTTGTGGTCTAACTGTGCTTTGCGGCTAAGTAAAAATTGCTAAAAAAATGAAGGAAAAAAATAACCTCACAGTTTTTATTATTATTAAGTTTTTGCGTGTTTTTTTTTCAATTTTTTTCCCCAAAATCATTTAACCATTAAAGAAAAATGGCATTCTTAGTTTTATATTTCCATCCAAGTTCATTTCAGGCAAAACTTTATGTTAGCTGTTCGCATAAGTGCCTTCGCCAATTTCATTAAAATCACAGCGCTAATTTGCTATGAAAATTTAAGATATTTCATTGATCAATGATCAATGCAATTACTACTTCTGCAACTGCCAAAGTTACTGAAAAAAAATTGTTTTGAAGTGTGCAAAAGTTAAAATTATTTTACAAACCAATAATTGTATGCAAATCTTATATTTTAACTTACAATTATTGAAAATCACACTGTTAAAATGATATACTGCTAATATTATTAACAATATATATATATTTCTGATGCAAGTTTTATTTTTTTTATTTTTTATTTTTATTAATTTTTTATTAAAAATAAAAACTTTCAAAATAAACTTTCTTGTCATTGCAATATTTGTCTGTTATATTAACTGATTGAAACAGTTGATTTCCTAAAGTTATTTTTCAGCAAAATATTAGTTCCAAATTTGATTTATAAATAATTTTTAATACCACAAAATTTTTAATTAATTAATTTATGGCACAAATTTTATGCGTTTATTTTCATCTGAATTTGTAAAAGATAATTCATCATCAAATAAATATGTATTGTTTATTTGTAACAGTTGTTCCTAACAAATGATGTCTGTTTGTTTTCCTGTTTTACAAGGACAGTTTCATATTACTTGAAACAAAAAGTCAAAAGCTAATTTACCAGTGCTTGTAAACTGCACTTGTTGGTTACTCTTTCAATTGTAAATTACAATAAGACAAAAAAATTGATGAAAAAACAACTACGTGAGATTCTTTGAAAACTATTAAAATATACCTAATTACTTTTTAAATTATCTCTTCTTATAATAGATTTATTCAGAAGAAAACAAAAAAAAATGCAAGGAAATTTATTACATTTTCTGATCACTTGTTACATAATAAGTGTTACTGCACAAATTACAAATTTTATCACAAAATGATTTCATTTTTGAAATTCAATATAATAAAACACATTCAATGCAAACAAATCGTTCTTATATAAGAATGAATGATTATGAATGGATTACTAAGTAAATGTGAATAATCACAACTGGTACTTGGAAGATTTGGAAATATTTCTGAAGCTTACATTACGATCATTACTTAGATAATAAAGTAAAAAAAAAAATTACGAGGAATGTTTGCAGAGTGAAAAAAATTGTAATATTCACGATTAATTTGCATAAACATGACATTATAAATTCCTAACCATTACATTTTGCTAAACTTTTGCATAGATGCATTAACAAAGTCAAATATGACTTATTTACGGACAGTTTTACTTTCCACAAAGGAAAAAGAAATGCTAAATAACATTTTTGTGGTACTTAATACTGTGATAATGGGAAAAAAACAATTGATTTTAATAATTATATTAAAAACCAAAACGTAAAAAAATGAAATAGCCTAAAGTTAAGCTTGGATTATTAACAAAGAATTATTAAATTGAATATAGCAGAGAATGAATGAATGAAAATTCATCACACAGTTGAACACTACTTAATAAGACAAAAAATTTTGCATATTTATGAAAAAGACAAAATCAAATAAATAAACAAAAAGTTAACAAGATATTTGCAAATAAAAACAAATAAATACATATTTTATTCGAAAAAGGCAAACATGCATCCCTCACAGTTATAAATAAATCTCAATCAATCAATATATATATAGAGATAGATAGATATCAATATTTATTTATATCTATATATATTCATGTCTATAAATGCATAATAAAGGCTAAAGGGACATCACGGAGGCAAATTCATTTTTTGAAAAGGAAATTGGTAATTTAGTTGAAATGAAGCCATTTGGGGTTCAATGAAAATGCTGTATAATTATATCTTCCTTAAATTTTCAATGCACGGGTTTTTACTTTCATCGCACTGCAACTTAAGCTAACAATGATTATGAAGGAAAATTTGCCGCCATCTGCTGATAATTAAATATGATGAGAATTTCTTGTCTAACTTATGCAAAAACACTACTCATACGTATAGTAAGTAATATATGACCACGTATTATTCACAATATTTTAAATAATACATTAAAAACCATATTGATATAACTCGCTCTCGATGTCTAATTAGTGTAAATTGTATTAACTTTGTAAGAAGTCATCTTCATAAAAAGTTAACTAATTCAACGAAATTTGAACATTACTATTTGGCATATTTTTTCATTGTTACAAACAAGCAATGCTATGAACAAAATGCAAAAATAGGATAAATGCTTTGATATATTTGCTTTTTTTTAAGTACAATAAGTTATTCGTCAATTCATTATTAAACACAAATTTATGACTGCGAAATACTAATAATTTATTGATTGATAAAACATTCAAAAATTAATGATATTGTTATTTTTCATTAAGTCATTATTTTCGTTGCTATATTTCTACTTTTAATATTAGCTAATTATAATTATTGCTATTACTGATATTATTATTTCCATAATTATCACTCTTGCAAATATGTACCATATTTTCGTAATATAAATAATATTGGTTTCTTTCTTTCTTATGCCTTTTTTCTTCTAAAATGAAACAAATCATAGCATTTACTCATTCTCAGTTTTGCTTAACAGAAGTTAAAGGCAATTTGTGTGAAGTGCTAAACATAATGATAGTGGGCAACGTTATCTGTTTTATATTAGAAGTGACGGAAAAAAAAAACAAACAACCGAATAATGATATAAAAATTATACTCACTACTAAAACCATAGAAAATTCTTTCAAATGAATAAATGATCAAAAAATTGACGAATTTCAAGAATGGAAAATTATTGAAGGAAAAAAGCACAAAATTGAGTTGATATGGTTGATATGTTTGGTTTCAATGTATTTTTACCAAAGCGTTTTCTTCGTACCTTTCAAAAATGATGCATTTTATTCTATTTCTTCCCACTAATAAATTGATAAAAATAGCAAAGAAAATTTTTTAAAATCTTTATTTTTGTTCTGAATGACAACTGAAACAAATGATCAGTTTTTTCTATTTTTTCTCTTTTTTTAATACGACGTACAAATTACATGAAAAGCTTTGTAATGAACATATTTGCACGGATATGTGTGAGTATTGTGCTTGTGTAAAATATCCAACAATTACAAAAGTATGTAGCATTTATTTAGTTTTGAAAAGTAATTTTAACAGAAAAATGATTTCATTTTTCTTTTTATTTTATAATAAATATTTAATGCTAAAATTATAATAATTTTCCTTCTTTCTGAAGTTTTTCGCTTTAAAATTTGAAAAAATGTATGGATAACTTTTTTTTTTGGAATAGAAGTTATTTCAGCAGATAAAATAATCTTTGAAAATATGTGAAGAAGAATTTGTGGATCATTATGATTTTAACCATATTTTCTACTTATTATACTATGCAGATAATTTTTAGCATAAATTTTTGCAAATATATTCGAAAATGACCTCAGTTATTTTTGAAATTTTTAGCTTATTTGAAAAGAACGCAATTATATTGTATAGTACAAACGATTATGTGGCAAAAATGAAGTTTGATTCTAAAAATATTTGATATATTTCGTGAATGACTTATATTACATACAAATAACGTACATTCAGAAATGACTATTTTGTGTGAAATGTTCTGCTGCATCAATTCTTACCATATATTAAGAATATTACAGATACAGTTAAGGTTTGTTTTTTTTTTTTTGATGACTTAAAAATTATAATTTGAAATAAAAAACGCTTGAAAGTGAATTTGCTTTCAAAACCTTTAACTTTTGTTTGAAGTAAGTTTCTAACCGATTGAAATGCTTTAGGTATAATGGAGTTTTTCGAGCAAAAAAATAATTGTATAGACGACATCACAAATTTCTTAATTCCTGTCAACGTATGAAACAATAAAAACAAACTTTTTTTTCAAAATACAAACGTTTTTTTAATTTTGAGAATGCCATTTTCTTCGTAAATATTATTATTTATATGATTGAAATCCTGAAAAAATTTATATAGACTTCTAGAAGCGAACAAATTTTTCAAAAAAATTCATGCTAACATTTTTGAGTGAAAAGAGACAACAGGATTAAAACTAGTATGGTCATCATTGAGTTAAGATGATTGAAATAGCCAGAAAGTCATTCTTGACATAAAAAGCTAGAAATAACTTTTTTTGGAAAGATAAATGAGACAGAATTTGACGTCACTGATAGTGTTGCAATGTCTGCATTGTAAATGAATGTAAAAATTAACGAAAATGATGAGAATTTTGTTCAATTTTAAAATATTAAAATAAAAAAATTAATCGTTCACTTTTAAGCAGAATATTTTTATGTCAAATAAACCTGGTAAACTATTAGTAGGACTAAATTTATGAAATCAAATTTAAACTAAAATAATATCTTGAACAAGTCAAATTATGAACATAGTGTAAAAGAAATTGCTGAAGTAGAAAAAAAAAGCGTTGTGGCATTTATGGATAGCAAGCACTGGCTGTCGTCAATTCAAAGCACATTTCGAAAATTTTTCATTTATTCTTCAAAAACTTTAGTCTTACATTTATTAAATAAAACATACACAGATGGAGAGTGCGGATGAAAAATATTTTTTTTAAAATCTGTGAAAGCTTTTTTCAATTTCAAACACGGCAATTGAAATATTATTCGATTTCTAAGTGCATGCTTTCAAGCAAATTAAAATTACGAATCTTTTTTCCAAAAAAAGCAATTCTATCGAGATGAGTTTTTCAGAAATGCAATAAAATTAAAAATTAATGAATAAAGCTGTTTTGTTGTTTCTAATTATCTTCTTGAGGAGCCAAAAAACTTTTTTCATTTCAAAATCTTTGATCGAATTTTAAAAACTTTGTAAATCAAATATCTCTCAGCTACCAAAATGATTTTGATGGAAAGATTAAAATTTTTGCAAGTAAAGAGAAAAAACAGACACATTGAACAGTCTAACTACTGAATTTTGATCTTTTTTCCTATAAATATATCACTAACTATTAATAAGAGCGAAAATAGTAAAATAGTAGACGAAAGTCTCTACTTACGATTTTATGATAATATATGCAAAATCATAAGTACAGATCAGAATGAATAAACACTTATGATTTTTTACTGAAGATTTTAGATCAAATTTAGACTTTCTACTTACTTCATTCACAGAATACATCTTTGCAATTGACTCAAAAACTATTCAAGTAATATAAAACTTTTAAAATTAGTAACAAGTGATCTGCTATTTTTCATAAAAATTTTTTTCGTAAACAAGTTAACCTAATTAATGAATTTTCATTATATTTTCTTCATCAATCATTATCAGTTGATTGGAAGAAAAAAAAGCTGGCAAACTTTTGATAGATTATTTTCAAGCGTAAATATTTTAAAATAATAATTGCAAAAAGTTTAAATCATTTTATTTTTCAAAATTAAAAGTTTTTGAAAGTGATATAGCATTTGCTGCTTGAAGTAAAGCAAACAGCATATAGCTTATTTCCGCCAGACATTCACTGTTTTATTACTTTTTCTATCATAATATTATCATAAATTATAACAAGCTTTATTTTACCTGTCAAAAATAATGATATAAAACATAAATAAAATAATGATTTAAGAATGATAAATACATGTATAGAAAGAAATGTATTTATTACTTATTTTGAAAAAATTATATTCGAAAAGTCATTAAATCATCATGTGAAAGTGAAGAAATTTCTGCTGACTATATTTCGTTGAAGGAAATGTGATTCGCTATAAATATAAAATGATCTAAAGTTAAATATCATTATTTATTGATGAAGCAAATTTGTTAGGAAACTTTTTCAATTTGATGGAATTTAAGAGTAAATAAACCACAAAATCGTCCACTATTTTTGCATGTTTTTCTATAGTTGGCTTAGCTAATTAATACTGAACCTATTAATTACCACTATTTTTACTTCTATTTATTTCTATTATTACTGCTACTTTTGCTGCCAATTCCACTATTATTACTCTTACTGCTATTAATTTGAAACTGTTTTTGCAATTTTCCACATGTCTCATTTCAGTCATTGAAATCCTTTTTTCTATTTTTCTATTCTTAAATCCAGAAGCAGTTTTGCTAATTGCCATTTGCAAAATCACTACCATCAATAGTGGTATTACTATGTAGCGCATGTTAGTGAATAATATTTCACTATTTCTAATCCACTTTGGCTTCTTTATTCACTGAAAACTCATTAATGAAACTTTTATTAAAGAAAGTTGTAGTTGGCAAGTCGAAAACTCGGATTAATATATGTAGAGCATTTAGCATAAATGTGCACATCGTTTATTACAACTTTAGAAATTAATTTAAATCAATTTTTCAAGTAATTAAACGATTTTGGTGAAGGAAATTCTTTGATAGACATTTTAAATAGATTTAAGGGTTATACGAGCGAGTAGATGAAAAGTATGTAAAGTGATTGATTATTAACGGTGAAATAATGCTACATTAAATTTGGAGTGATTCTTGACTGGAAAAAAAAACAAGCAGAGAATAATAATCAGATATGATTATATAAATCATGCAAAAAGAAAAAACAATCTCATTACCTCCTTTAATTACAATTATAATTATTATATATACATACAATAATTATAAGTATAATACGCTTATGTCGTAATAAAGATGAGATAAACAAAGGTGATTCATTTTGAAACTTTAAGAATTTGAAACCAAAATTTCGATGGAAATGTTTGAAAACAAAAAAACCTACTGTATCTAATAGCGTAAATATGTGAAAATATGTTACATGGATACTGAGAAAAATATGTCACATAGTTACTGGGAAATTGAAATGAATTTGTAATGATCGTGAAATTATTTTACAACATGCAGCGAGTGATGATTCAAACATATTTGGAGTTATTAAGCAGTGCATTTACATCTACCTTGAAATTATCACTTACCACTGTTACTTATTATTGGTTTTCAAATATCATTTATGTAATCAAGCAAATTACCTGAGAAATGACAAATTTAACTATAGGCAGTATAATATAATGCTTGCGACTTTTCGCGCAAACTGTGAACTCAATTTGCTTGATTAACTCGAGAAACTAAAAACGAATATATCAACTGTCCAGTTTAAGAAAGTTGCAGTCGCTGATAATCAGCAATCAAACAAATGCTGTGTTTGTTAGCAAGCGATATTATTATGTATGTAGCAGATAGTTGCAGTAAATAAATATCGCCAAAAAGTTTTTTTGCAGCAAAAATTATGAAAAAATGGAAATGGATGAGGCATTCAAAAAATGTCTGTTTTGCAAAAATAAAGTTAAAAAGATATGTTTTACTTTTCTCATAGTAAGTAGAAATTGGTTGAGAGAATACTACAAAATACTATCGTCTCAAAATGAAGATCACTGTATATACTCAAGGAAAGAATCATATTGTTAGAAGTGGTGAGATCTAAACAAGAGAGTATGGTAGTAAAATGAATGTTTGCAAATAAGATGAGCTATAAAAGTGAAATGAAATGGACTAATAGTAAAATAAAGATGAAGTCCACAATTTAGCTGTAATTGACAATGCATACTTTAAAAAGCGCTAAAAGTTACTATCACAATTCTTGTAACAATTCTTTTTAGTGATTATCATAAGCAGACATCATGAAAATAAAATAGCAGCAGTTTTTGTAATAACATTCAAAATGATATATATTTTCTTGAAGTCACTAGAACCGCAAAAATTTGTATACATTTTTTGATATTGGAGGTTATCATAAGTTGTTATCAGTCTGTATATATATGATAGGTTTATCACAAAAAATTTAACTCAAAAATTCAGAAGTTATTCAACTAAACCATTGAATATATTTAAATTTTAGTGCGAAAGAAAGTTTTTCGAACCTTGTACTTTTTCATACAAAAAATTGCTTTGAACGATTATCAAAAGATTAATATTTTAATTTCCGAGTTTTTATGATTTTGGGATTGGAAACTTCTTGATTTATACTGATTATTTACTATGCTAGTAGCATAATCAAAATTATTTTAACTTAATTTTTGTCGATGGAATGAATTGCATTCAAAATGATTTAGTGACAATATGAGGAATTTATGCAGTTCTCTACAAAAATTTGCATGAAATATAAAATGCAAGTGGTGCTTGTTGTTCACAGATTATGCTTAAAATGAAACTATTATAAGCAGGTCGGTAGCAATGGCTTTTTCAGGTCAGACTCAAATACCTTACATTTTACAATCAATCATTTTTTTCGTAAAGGAATGCATTCTAAACAGAAACGAAAAGAAAAGTAGACAGAAAAAAAATATTTTTGTGTTTGTACTATCCATTAAATTATGCAGAAATTGCATAGCAGACATTGCAAAAAAGACTTTTCTAAAAATGTCAGAAGAAAACAAGAAAAGCAAAATGGGAAAATTTGCATACATATGTGAAATAGGGATGGATGAACGGATCATTCATCCAAAACTGAGTTGAAACGAGTTGAAACCAAATGAGCTAAACATTCATTTTTAGATCAAACTTGCACTCGCTCGCTTCCTGATGACAGCAATTTGCGCCAGACCATTAGGCGCAGGCAAACAAGGTGTTATTTGTAAAAGAAGTGATGGTGCTAAAAATAAAATAAAGGAAAAATAAATAAATAACTAGCAAAATAAGATTGATAGATGATGAATTTAAAGTTAAAATTTAGTCACAGACAGAAGCAAAAGTCCCATACAAGTGACTTCAAGTGAAAGCAAGTATGCTCCATTTGATCTCATTAAATCTCATCTTGAAAAAATGATCTAATTCTTTGAATCAACTGGCATACTGTTTCTTTGCCTTAGCAATCTTCAAATTCGATTACAAAATGTTTAAATTAACAAAAATTGAAGGAATGCTTTCAGTGTTTGAGCGAAATGCTGCATGAACGTCTTGAAGCACCCGTCTTTCGGGAATTATTGATATAGGTGTATGATTAATAGTATTACAAGCTATTAAGCGAAATAGAATTTATTCAACAGATTAATATTCTGATTCCTTTCTTTTTCCGATTATTTCTTTTCAATCCATTTACGCTATCTATTCATCTCTTCATTTATCTATCTATCCATCTAACTGCCTATCTATCAGCTCATTTTTTCTATCTCACACTCAATACCGATAGATCATCACTGCAGATTTCTTCTTCTGCTACAATTCCAACTCCAATTTCAAAAATGACTAGGGATTTGTGTTTAATTCCTCTTAAATTGCTCTTGCCAAAGTTTCATGCTAACAAATTTTCCATAACAGTGTTCTCCACTTATGTTGGTTGTGATGGCTAAATTATGAGCACAATAACTGTAAAATTAATAACATCAGCCCTCAGCAGTATTATTAATATTACCCTTAAAGAGGTCTGTTACTTACTTTAGCATCACTTTCATTATCATCTGTTAGTACTACTACAACCATTATTATTATTATGTTATTATTATTATTATTACAGTTATTATTAATGTTTGTATTACGAATACTGTTGATAAGTGATAATGTAGTAGAAAGTTGGAATGAAGTGTAACTTCGCTTAACAAGACGAAAATGGGGCCAACCAACGATTGCAAGTTGAAATAGAAAAGGATGGATTAGCTAATGAAATAAAACAGGAACCAAAGGCTAATATCAAAGAGAAACGAAGAGCCAAGAGAGGCTGCAAAGGTGGCACGTAAAGCAAGAGGAGGAATACACGCATTTTCATACATTTAAGCCATATTTGAGCTGTCACTATGAAATTGGAAAATGCATTTTAATAGCTTTTTTGAAACCATGCAAATGCATCGATTTTCAAACACACACATAAATGCACACGCGACACTGACTCATTCATTCACTGATAACTTACAAACTAACTGCTTTACTTTCTTTCCATAGTATTACTGCGTAACTTTCACAGATATGCATAATGATTCTCACGTAAATACACGTACGAACACATACATTTTTAATGCTCATAAACATATTTACATTACGATAGTGTTTACATTTTTCAGGTGTTAAAAAAACCATGAAAAATTATTTTTAAATGCAATAACATTTACAACAATTCATTATTATTGCTTATTTACAGACTATTGCATTAACTTTTTGCGTATAAATTTCTTGTACACGAACGTATGATTAAGACAACGCTCGAAAAATTTCCATATTAGCATATCAATTTGTAAAGTGAGTGTGTTCCTTAACAAGTTGAATATGCACAAATTACAGCTAGGAACAAATGTGTATGGATTGGTGATAGCTTTGAATGGCATTTACTTTAATAAATAAATGCTGCAAATTTTTAAGAGATGAAAAGTGTTCTTTCCCACAATAAATTAAGTCATTTTTCAGAACACAATTCATTTTAGCCTTTTTTCTTTCGATTAATTTTCAACTTTGAAAATGTGAGATACGAATTTTAGTTCATTATGCTATAATGAAGATTATTTGCAAATATGTGGAAAATAATTGCTGATAGCTGCAAATGAAAAACATAGCCGGATAATGACTTCGTGAAACTTTATGAGTATTTTCACCTGTGAATAAACTTTTATAATAATTGTGGAGCAAACGATTGAATTAGAATTTTACTCTCAAAAATAACTTCAAATGTAATAGTGAAATAGTACTTTTTGCTTGTACTCTTTATCACAACTGGATTTTTGGCTGATTTAACTTCTAATTACTCTTCTCTGTGATTCAACTCTATCAGTAGTAATCAACTTTTGCTGCATTTATTTGAGCCTTAATTTCCTTTCATTTATTCTCAATTTCATATTTTGGCTGCTTTTTAATTACTAATTTCGCTCTTTTTTCTGTCTATTAGCGTAATCATTAACGGAAATTCATATCTAATCATTGATATTATAAAAAGAGAGTATTTAAACATTTGCAAGTTGTAGAGGAGATAAATTTTGACGATTGCTAAATAGCTTCTCATAGAGTTTGATTGTAAAGCATAAAATGAATGAATGTATGCAAGCATGAATGAATATTTGTTCAAATAAGAAAACGTTTTAAAAAACGTTTAAATAAGATATTTATTATGTATGCATATAATTAATTTTATATTTAGTATTTATTCAATTAAATATGAATTAATATCAAATTATGAATAAAGTGAAGAGAGTGTGAGCAAATATGAAAGCAGACAGATTTGTTTTTCTCTGATTAGAAAAGAAAGAAAAAAAAGTAAGGATTTTAATTTAATATCCTTGCATGTCGCAGTTGCGATGTGACGCGATGCGATACAATGTGATGCGATGCGATAGCTTCTTTCTTAGAAAGCAAAAAAAAGATCAACGATCAAAGTGGTAGTGAGATATGCTTGAAAATTGAATCAAAATTATTTGAAACTGCTTGCAAACTTGCATTCATTCTTCATTTCATTCACTCTATTCATTCTCTGTATACTTTTTATGACGCACTTTCTTTCGTATATCACAAGTCTCTGCTACTCACATATATCGCGCACACACCCACAAATTTACACGCACACATACATGGATATAACATTCATGTATTTATGTTAATTTTCAGCTCACTAATATAAATTAACAAATTTGCACATTATTTCCACTACATTTATGTCACAATATTTATTTCCTTTAACTGCTTGCTCCATCAATTTTGATTTCGTTGTTATCTCTTATAGAGCTTAATTCAATACATTAAAAAAATGATTTCAGATGTTGTTCATAGTTGATTAAAAAATTGAAATTACTATTTTTTTTTTATAATTTCTCGATTCGAACTGTTGTAATACCACAAAACTAATTGAAAGTATTTATGACATGAAATTTACAAAAATATCATTTACCAATGCAAGTACTTAAGATCGACTTGTCAAATTAATTAATTTGAAGCACTAATTTAATTGAAAATTAAAAAAAGTTGGAGCAATAATTATAAAAATAATTACTGCATGATATATATTTTCGAAAGTGACCTAAAAAATTAAGAAAATGTCTTGATTTTTGTTATTCATTGCTGGATAAGAAGTACTGCAGTAAACAAATAATGTTACGATAAATAATTATGAATATTGCCTTTGCTTATAATTTGTTTAGAAAATGATTCTTTTTAATAAATTGCAAAAAACTGCAATGACTTTATTTTAACCACCCAAAAAAAACCTACTTTTATCAGCTGAGGAGCCATTGGGAAAAGGCTTAAAATGAGTGAAAATGACAACTTTGCATCGTTGCATCAGTCATCAAAAAATGAATGTTTCAGTAAAGTAAAAATCATTAAAAAATAAAAACACATAAAAGGTATTTATTTCTTCTTTGATCGATTATTAATTACTTATTTAA
>UYYF01004280.1:156233-168695 GCA_900618365.1 Thelazia callipaeda | reverse complement strand
AAATTTGTTTGCATAATGCTACTCAATAGGGTATTAAATCAGTGAAGTGAAATTAAATTGAATTTCATAAAGTAAACATCAAATGCAGAATGCTTTCAATAAAATATGTGCTTTTTAAAAAATAATTCTAAAAATTTATTTTTTATTTTTCTAGAATGTTTTTCAAACTAGAAAAATTGATAACCATGCATAAAATTCAATTTCAAAATGTTTGTGCGCATGGAAAATTACAAACAATATTAAACCTCTTCTAACGACAATTTTAACTACGTATGTTTTTAATTAAATTTACATAAGTACGCGGTGAGCTCAATGGCTATAGTTAATTTGATTATTTGCATAACGGATTTAAATGCGTTATTTTATAAGTGCAGTAAAAAGTTTTGAATTTTGAAAAACTTAATAGTAGTTTTTTATGGTTGACAGTAATCAGGATAATTTTTTTTTACATTAAAATTTTTTAAATACTCTTCTTTTTTCAAAAATTTTTAGCGCTCTCATTTTGTATAATGGCAAAAATTTTTCAAAAATCATAAAGCTTGATAACTATATGATACTCATATAGTTATCAAGCTTTAATTTCTAGAAATTTGTATAAAATAGAAAAGGACAAAGATGATCGCTTTGCAAATAATCTAAATTTGAAAGCTGAATTGAAAAAAATAACTAAAATAATTTGAAATGAACTGTGCTTTTTGCTCACTGAAAATTGCATGCAATTTGCAAATAGCGATGAATTTAACAACAAATAAAAACTTATTGAATTCATTTTTTCAAGCACATCTTTCATGAAATTTATCATTACTTTGGGCTTTAAAAATATTCTGCTCAGTCTCAAATTTTCAAAATTTTAATGGGTGTTAAATTTAAAAATGAAAAATATACATGAAAAAATAAATTTGATGTTAGTTACTAATGCGATACATATCAATAATTTCAAATTTTTCACAAATACACTTACTGTTCTATGGTAAATTGATTTGATTAATATTATTTTTATCAGCATAGTTGAAATATGAATGAAGGAATGATAGCACTACTTGATTACATCATAATCAAAAAATAAAATTATGTGAAAATTTTCTCCAAATTGTTTTATAATCATATAATAGTTTATAATTCTAAAGTATCAGTGGCAATGAATGCTATTGCAGACGTTTACATCAGTACTCACTTTATAACTAAAACCACTTGTTTAAGTTAGTTTTAAATTTGAAAATAATTTCAGTGATATTTGCACAAATGTAAAATCAGCTAAAGAACAATTTTTACAACGGCAAATTCAGTAAAAATTTCCAAGTTTTTGCATTTAGTCCATTTTCGTGATGAAATTTCACAAATATTATGAATAAATTACATTTGAAGAGGAGAATTGCACAAAAAATATTTTTTTGGAAAAGACGAAATTAAATTCATTTTGTTAAATTTTTTACCAGCATTTATGCATTTTCAAACAGATAACAGTCTGCAGTAATTCAGCGAAACGTAAAATGCAATAAATAAAAATTAAAATTATATTTTCTCAATGTGTGCATTTTTTTCTTTATTACCAAGATAATACGAAGAATGAAGTGCAAATATTATCACAATTTTGGGAAAAAATATATAGAAAATGTTAACTTGAATAAAAAGATGAAATGCTTTTAAAAGAAATAAAAAATATTAAAGACTGAAGCGATGAAACATGAAAGATCTAACAGGTCAGTGCTATTTAAATTTTAGAGGACTTCAATAACTATTTACTAATATGCAAGAAAGAAAGAAAAATAAAAAACAAAATATTAGTATAAATTTTTTTTAAATTTCAATTCTTTACATCAATTTTAAACGAATTACTTGTATTACAATTATATGATGGTTCAAAATCTATTTACTGCTCTTGATACTGATATTATTTTTGATCAAATATTGAAAATTACTTTGGAAGTTAAAAAACTTAATAAATTTGATAAGCTTAAAAACTTTAAATTCACAAATTATTATGTTAAATATCATTTATTCTCTCTGCTTTATTACTTATTTTGGATATTGTACTACAGTATCTACGATAAGTATCTTGGTATTTCAACCAAAGACTAACAAATAATAAAACTGAAAAATACATGAAGCTAATTTCTAAATATGCAAACACCTTTTCTGAAAAACATTTTGAATGTGATGCAGGTTGATAATAAATAAATATTATTTTTCATATCCTTAAGATGTAAAAAGTAATGTTTAAATAATTGGCATACAAAATAAGCAAATAGCAGTACTGTCAACTGATAAAATTTGCATAAATTAGTGAGAGCAGACTTTATTATTAGAAAAATCATAGTAGTCAGCAGCAACTTGCCACGAATTAATTTTTGAAATTAATTCAGATCAAATTCAATTTTTTTCTTCGGTAGATGAAACAAAAACACTTCTCTAGCAGCATTTCAAAATAAATAGCAAATTTTATGCCTAATTTTAGCCTATTGTCTGCATAGGAGACAAATTTTTAAAGAAATGTATTTTGAAGGTTCAAAATACATTTTTATCACACAATTAATTAATATCTGATTAATTTTATGATTGTAATATGAAATTTATGAAAAGATAATTTGAAGTGCTCAAAAAAATAAAATTTCTAGTCTATATAATATTTTGCAAACGAAATGAACTCTTATTTTTCATTTGAAGAAAAATGTAGCAAATTTTCGTAAGGTCATATCTAATTTGAACTCAAATGCTACTTTTTTTCTACAATAATTTCTCTTTGTTAGCTCAAGTAAGCAAATGTATTAATAAATGATTATTTCGACAACAATTTCAGTTTTAAAATTTTTTATTGCTAAAAACCAAGCTATGCACAAGAATTTTAAACTTTTATAAGAGTTAGCAGCCATCGATACTCTTGAACCTAAAGTTAAAAACTTTTTCATCAACTTTACTATCAAAAGCTATTGAAAGTATAACTCTTCATGGTATTTGAATACCTAGCATTTTTGTTAGTACTTAATCTGTTGCAAACTTGAATAATTTTTGCTAGTGTTTTTCATCTTTTCTTTTCAAGTAGAATTTTGCAAAACTTTACCTATTGAAATGACAAGAAGGCTCGTTTGTCAACTTGCAACATTTTCTTAACTTTTGCATTTTCAAATACCTTTTATTTTTTAGCAATTCTGAGAATATCTGAACAATGCAATGTTCAAAACGACAATTTTTTTTCATCTCTAAAAATGTTACAAAATAGCAAAAATTTTATGCTCATTAATTACGCATATTTCTTTTACTTTTAACCATTTTGATATTTACGAATATATATGCTTTTTTATGATTTTTTATTTCACTGAAATTTAATTTATCACAATAAAAGTTAAAAGTTTGCAGTCATTTTAATCAAACATTCATTTGGCTATCCATTCTTCTAATAAAAGCTAATTCAATTTATTCAGTCGAAATCTATGAATTATATTGCCTGATGGGCTTGTTGCTTGTCATCAAAGGAAAACTATCTTCAATTTTTAGGCTAAAAACAATATTCTATAACAATAAATTTATTCCTGCTTTTTTTCTTCTGGTTTCTTTTTTTTCAAAATAAAAGAATCAAAAGAAGAAGATCAAGAAATATTGATGATCCAAGAAATCATTATCTATTCCCTCCTTATCATTAGCCATGAATTTCTTGATATTACTAGAAAAGATTTCATTTTCTCTGTGACTACAAGAGTGATTAATATGGTAACAATCATTTTTATGAGGTATTCATTCTATTGAAATGAATTATCCTGTTGAAAACGATGGCAAAACAAGAAAAAAAACTAAATAATGTTGAAGATAATTTAGTTATAACTTCCAAAAACGTTGTTGAAAAACTAAAAATATAGGATACTGATTATGGCATCGATCAGTATTTCTTCATAATTGTATTTTAATTTGGCATATATTTAATTCAATGTTTTCATTTTCAATTCAATTTTTAGATATATGCATTATTTTGTCTAAGCTTAAATTCCATAATGCAATTATAAAAAGCTTACATTATGCTTCTAAAAATCACAAACAATTTAAATACAATTTCACAGCAGTAAAAAGCAGCAATGTAAACAGTCATAATAAAAATTTTATAATAAAAAAGCAGCTTACTGCACAACTCACTTTTTGTCTTAATTAAAAATGCAAAAAAAAAATTATTAGGCAATAATTTTAGCAAGCATTTCGTTTTTCAATAAATTTAAGCCTCAATGATAAAATGAAAATCTTCAGCTTCACATTTTCGCACTTATATTTACGTATATTCTCTCTATCGAATTATTTACCCGCAGGCAAATTTTCCACTTAGTTTACAAATTCACAACTACAAAATTCAATTTTTCAATTTCAAAAGAGAAAAGTCTTTTGAGTCATTTGTTATGAAAGTATTTTTTTTTCTACTTGAAAATTCAATGAAGTGCTCAAAAAAAAAAAAGAAAAAAAAAATTCAAATAACGTTCATTTCATTTGGCCTTATAACATTCAAACTTTAAAAATAAGCAGAACGAAATTTCATTATCATTTGCACATAAATCAAGCTGAAAATCAGCAGATCTTCTATTTAAGTCAAAAACTTTTTTTTGACAAGTTACCTAGTTAATCAAATATTATTAGAATTTTTGTGAAGAAAAAAGTTTTCACAATGAAAGCACATATTAATAACTAAATAATAAGTGTTTAGAAAAGTATGGTAAAAATACAATTTTCAAACTTTGACTGACCTAATGTAATTGATGTTATGGTATTATACATGATTAACAATAACATACTTAAATGAGTTAGAAATAAATCAAGAATGACTGATTTATTGCTTTTTTTTCAAATTAATATAATGATTTAATATTCATAAAATAAATGAAAACATGATTGAAAATTCAATCAATCTTATTTTGATAACATTTGTAAAATTAGTACTTTGTAATATAATAGTACTTCGACTTAACAAAAATTATCATTGCAATTATGCTATAAAGTATTTAACTTGATGAAAAAAGTAGCATGAAGAGTGCATTTACCAGTGCTACATAGCTTCCAGATGAAAATGTAAAACTTCTATGATCAATGGATGAAAAATGAAAATGATTGAATTAAAATTATGCGCATAAATTATGATAAAACTTTAAATGAATCTATTTTTCAGTGTTTCAGCAGACTTCATTTTTGAAGCATTACTCTAAAATGTATGCGGAAAAAGAGTAAAAAAAAAGCTAACAAATTTATAAATTAGCAAATTTTTTTACAATTTCAATGATTGGAATTGTTTATTTTTAGAGTTTGTTTGTTTGCTTTATTTCAGATTAATCTAATGGAAGATTAAATCTCTTTGTTTAAAATTATAATTTTAATATGAGAAGTTTTTTAAGACATAGCAATATCAAGCAATGCATTACAATTTGTAAAATTAAGAATTGGAAGAATACTTACTATTTTGTTTAATGTATATAAACTTAGCCAGCATGCAACGAAAATATGACAATGAGTAATAGAAAACACGCAATGATGCGAAACATGTTTATACTCTTTACTTCAAATTTCAATGCATTAATAAAGTGAGAACAAAAAAGAGCAATGCTAACAGAAATGGAACTCAGTTAGTAGTTATAAAGCAGAAATGAAAAAGAAAAAAATGAATGATATATATTTCATTTTAATAATTTGATTTCAAGCGTTTTCAAATTTAAATGTGGATTTCTCGTTTATATACTTTAAGACTTATTTCATATTCATTTTATACAAAAATATGTAAAAAAAAAAATTTGCGAGTTTTTTAAAATTTAACACTTAAAATAATTTGTTTTAAATATGATAAAATAAAGGTATATTTTATTATTCTTAATTCAAGGTTTACAATACTTCTTGCATTATATGGTAGAATAAAATTTTTTTTTTCAAATTAAAGTAGAAAACGAAATTTTTTTGCTATTAAAGTTGAGGACTAAAATGAAAGTTTAATTTCAAATCCACAATTATTCAAAAAAGCAATAAATTATTCATGCATATTTGCAAACGTCCGAAAACTTTTTGCAAAATAACTTATTCAAAATATAGTTTGTTAAGGAAAGCAAATTTGATACAAGTATCATATTTTAAAATAAGTAAAGTATTTCCTATAAAATGATAATAAATAAATCAAATTAAATAATGTATTGAATAGAGTGATATTTTAACATTTAAAATGACAGTTAAATAAATATTTTACATTTTATTTTTTCTTCTTCTTAAATCAATACAAATATTTATTGCTTTGTATGCAAATAAAAATTAAAGTGAATGAAAAGAAGAAAGAAAACGTTTAAAGCTAACACTTTGGCGCCATATAAAAGTTACCAAAAAAAAAAAGGTAAACGATGAAAAAAGTTGCAATTGAAAATTAGCTAGATTTTAACTGCAAAAATAAGACAAATAATAGTTATTACACAGCAGCAATGATTGAAGAGTGAAATTTTATGGATGAAATGTCGTTTTCCTGTTGCTGAGAACAAATTGCATCCGATTATGTCCAATTTGAATATGGCAAGGAGAAGACAAGAGGGTGGCTTTCCACCGTTCTTGTCATCTGATAATTGACTTGACGAAAATCGGAGTTACTTATTTACTATACACGTCAATAAACTAGCCTGAACTATTCTTATATATCAAAAGCTATGCTATTATTTCCGTTTGCTTTGAACCATATTTTTAGTTCTTTTGTTAGCATTATTATTTTTATTGTTAATATTATTGTCATCAATATTTTTAATACTATCACTCATTTTGGTAGTAAACAAAAATTTCACATATATTTAATATGTATGCATATTCTTTTCTTTTATTTATTATTGTTAATATTATTAATATTGTTCATGAAATTAGCCTGAAAATAAAGTGAAACATTAACATCATTTTATTACTACCACCTACAAATGCTATTGTTATTGCTTTGAATTAAAATTCAATAAATTTTGTATTCCATACCAATTCGTTTCCAATTATTTATTTTTTTTTTTAAAAAAAAACGTTTGCATTTCTATTAAAATTCCAAGTTTTTTTTTCCCTCTCTCTTATGCAAAAGTATTAACATTTTTTAGCGAATAGCCAATTATATTGGTAATGCGCTTATTTCTTATGATCACAAAAGTTTTTACTGCAATAACAAATAATAATTAATAAAGTTCAAGAAAAAACCTGACGCAAAAAAATTTAATATAATTGCAACAAATTGATTTCGTAAAAGTCACGCTGATGAATTACGTTAAAAGTACACATTAAAATATTTTAGAAAAAGTTCTTGAAGCAACATTTATGCAATGAAGCAAAAATGTACATTTTCAACATTTAAAAATTTTCTTAAAAGGGATGCATAATTAATATTATCAATATTTTTTGTCAGTTGAATTTAATTTACAGAAATATTATGATTTTTTTTAAGAAAAACAATGAAAGCTGAGTAAAAAACATTTCAGAAACTTATGCAAAATGAGGACTGAATTAATATATTTTTCTATTTAAAATTATTTGACTCAAATTCACAGTCATATATTAATTTTTTTCTTGTAATCATTAAACTAATCTTTATCTCATTTGATTTTGTTCCAAAAATGATATCTAAACTTATTTTGCTATTGTTCTGACTACGGTAAACTGCTCACAACCCTAATTAGCATTTTTCAATTTGGCGATTTAGTCTTGTCCAAAAAAACATATATCTTGGCCAGTCCTAGGGGAAAATGTTTGTTTCGCCAAAAATTACATTGATAAGGAGGAACATTTTTCACAAAAATCCTTCTTTTTTGGTAAAAGAATTGAATTTCCTCTTCTTGATTAGCTTTATTTCAAGCTTAGATATAAATAACTTATGCGCCATTTGGCATATTTAATTCAGCTATTTGGTTTGGAAAAAAATATTAAAATAATATTTGTCGAAGATTCAAATAACACTTAAACACAAATTTTTAGTTTTAAGTTTGCAAAAGATTAATTAGAACTTTTGTACATGAATATGATTACAATTTTTTCAAGTAGTATTTCAGATTTGTATAAATTGAAATGCTTTTAGAGAATATTTTGGAAAAAAAAATTTAAATATTATAAAATAATTTTTAAGTATTCTCATACAAGCCCTTAATTTTAAAGTCTGCTGCATTTGTTAAATAATAATTAAAAATGCTTTGTACATCATAATATTTTTAAAAAGCTTTTCAAATATTTTCGAAGTGATTAAATATTTTATTCATTTAATTATTTATTTTTCTATTTATTAACATAATGCTTAGTATTTCAAAGTTTGAAAGGTGCTGTTTGAAAGAAAATTAAATTATATTTTTCCGTCATAAAAATTTAGTTATTTTTCCCCATATATAGAAAAAGTGAATCTTCTTTTCAATGAAATTAAAACAGATTTTTTTAATAAAAAGATTACTAATTAGATTATCAAATTAATTGCAAGAAGAATTCTAAAAATATGCATGTTATGGATGAAATTACAAGCAAATGCATTTTTTGCTAATGTCATAAATTCAATTGCTTCCTTTACAGCCGCAGTGAAAAATGAAATAGCAAAATTATGGCAGTGAAAATGAAAAATAGTAATAAACCAAGAAAATTGTGTGCATATTCATTATCTGATGAATGCATATTCAGTTTTGTGCTTCAAAACAAAATTAAAGTTTTTGTTTGGTATACAACAATTGCAAATCGAACCAATTATTAAAAAGTTTATTTTGCGTGTATATATGCAGAAAAGTAGCAAACAAACAATCATATTAAATGAATGTGAAGACGATTTGGAAGTAAAACCCCAACCGCGATCAGGATTACAAATTGAATTAGTCCGTAGATATTTTCAATTTTTTTAATTTGATTTTCTTAAATATTGATATACATATTACAAGTTATTACAACTATTTCTCTTCTCTAGCAATAATTAAAAGTCTTAAACAGTAAACGAGCCCAGTTATTGGCTGAGAATGATGGAACAATAAAATTAATTAATATGTACGAAATGCAGATAGAGTGCATGAAATATTGCAAAAATTTTTGTAAAAATGAAAAAAGACAAAAGTAAACTTAAATAATAACTTTGATTGTAATTTTTTCAAAGCAGCACTAAGATATGATTACATATATCTTTGCTCTTTTTACTTGGCTTTCTTTAAATTCACACATCCGCCAAGCATTGCAAAAAATTGCTTTAATTTTCTTTAATGACATGGAAAACTTTTTTTTGTCATGCGACAGACAAATGAAGATGATAGCAGAACTGATTTGAAAACTTTCGAGATTTACTTTCCAAAATGATTTTTATATGCTTTTGTTGCTTGCAATTGTGTTCTTCATTTTGTGCATTGAATATTCAATTTTTAAAATTTATGAAAAAAAAAACATTTACACTCACATTTACACTCATTTACACTCAAAAGTATTCGTTATATTTTGAATGAATTGCGAATTGAATTTTTTCATTTTTAATGATTAATTGTTATTGAAATAGAACTTTTTATATTGCTTTTGCATTGTAATCTTTTGGTTACTTTTCTTTTTACTCTCATATAGTTTACAAATTGACAACAAAGTTACTGTTAAATTTTATTTTAAATTGTAGTTAATATCATGACAATGTCATGATATTAACTACAATTTAAAATAAAATTACACTCAAAAAATAATTTATTGTTGATCACTTCAAATGAATACTTAACTGTCAAATATATATCTTGTGCACAATATACATTAATTTAATTTACATTTGACCATACTATTATATACTATTTATTATTATTATTATTATTATTATTATTATTATTAATGAAATTGTTTAGTACTGAATTGTTAAAATTACTAGCTGATCAACAAAATAATTGAAAAATAAACTGATAATAAATTTTTTGAAAATAGAATTATTTTAGCGATAATATTTAATGGCAAAAATTGACCAAAAGCAATTACATCCCCTGCGTGCAAATGTTTCATATTTCATATTTATTTCAAAAAAAGCAAAATATTTAACGAATTCAACCTGTTCTTAAGTTTTTTTTTGTTGCAGCCAAAAAAGAATTTTTTGCATCTAGAAAAAATGTAATTTAGCTGATTTGAATGAGAAACAAAAAGTCGATCTTAAAACTACTATAGTTGAAGCAAAAGTGATTTGATTGTGATAGTTTGTGGCATGGCATTTTGTTAACAAAAATATACATAGCTTTTACAAAAGCAATCAAAATTTTTTTAAATACACACACACACACACACACACGCACGCATACACACATACACACATGCACGTAACTTTTTATGCAAACAATATTTTACAAAAATGCAATTTGCTCAGCAAAGCATTTGGTCAGTTAGCTGTTGTGAAAAAAATAAATAAATTTAATAAAAAACTAACAAAAATGGAAGAAACATTGCATAATGTTAGTCAACTACAGATGCTTTACCTTTGGTTCTGTTGCATTTTTTAGAAGAGATGAATAAATGATTGTAGCAAAAAAGAAAAGCATTACGTTTTAGGAATTTGTAAAACTTATATCATAAATGTAGCAAAAGTAGGAAAATAATACAAAATTTGTGCGAGGGAATCATTTTAGTATAGTTTTCAAGCCCAAACATTCAAATATTCAACCAACTCTCGAGTGTACCACCCATTCTTGACGCGATCATTTCACCTATTTTCATCTACTATCATTAGCAATAATAGTACTCGTACTATTATGCGTTAATTTTTATCACATAATAGTTGTCAGTTATAAAATTTTAACCTCAAAAGTTTTAGTTTGTAAAACTTTTTGCATTTTAGTTTAAGAAAATAGCAAACTGTTCAAACTGCTTATTTTGTTGAAGTTTTTACAATTTTTCATAGTTAATTCTATCGAAATTGTTACTTAAAATTTGCTTGTATTAAAAAATGAACAATTGCCCAAATTTGTTAATTAGCACCAAATATATTTGAAAACTTTTTGTGACTTAGTTTTCTAATTTGAGAAATTTTATGCTGTAAAATTTGATCAAAAAAGTTTACTTCGTACGTGTAATAAATTTTTGAATTTACTGTTTAAACAGTTAATTTTTTTATAATGTCTGTAACGTTAAATAGAGTAAAAAATAAAGTTAACGTTTACATCTGAATAATACGAAATTTGGTCAAACAAGTACGGAATAATTATTTAATCGATACTGAAATTATTTACCAACTAATCAAGCAGTAATTTAACTTTAATCAAAAATTGCAGTAGTCAGCAATGAATCAGACTATTATACTTGCATTATTATTGCTTAAAGTTACATCAAGGATATATGCTGCAAATGCTAATATTGCACATTCTAGTACAAGTGGACCGTACAGTATGCATTAAATACAAATTTTTTACATTCACTTCATTTCTTGCCACCAAATATCATTTTTACAAATAATTAATCTTTTTTTTCCACATCATATTTAATTGATAAGTTTGAAATGCATTTTGCTTTTCAGCTCCTTCAAAATTTAAGACCGATAGTACTGTAACGAGCAATAGAATAACTGTAAGTTATTTTTATACATTCTGAAAGTGGTTAATCATGAAATAAGTAAATGCTTTGTCCCTGTTTAATTTCATATAAATTTTTTTACATTACGCAATTTTTATTGTCATTTTCAAAAATAATAACTTTATAAACACTTTTTTGAAAAGACAATTTTTACTGTATAAAAATCACAGATTCTTAAAAACTAGAAAATAACTTTCTCACAATAATTTCATGGTAGTTCTTAGAAATTATAGCAAGCACAAATAGCCGTAACAGAAAACAGTAACAAGAACTACTGGCAAAACGATGTGATTTGGAAGTTGCGTGATTTGCAAACAAAAATGAACGAAATTTTAGACTGCTGCAAAAATGGATGCCCAGAAAAAAATAGTTCTGAGAAAGAGGTAAGATTAACGTTTAGTTATTCTTTTCAAAATATTTATATGTTTTTCACATTGTTTCTTTGTTTTTCATCTCTAGTAATTATAGAATGATAAAGTTATTAACACGCATGTGTAAAAAAGAATAACATAATTTTTGATCATCTGTGTGGTTACATTTCACTGTATTTTGTTTCTAGTGAAATATATTTTTTTATCCGCGTCGTTATATTATGTGCTTTTTTTTATGTATGGTCAAAAGAATGCATTTATATTTTTAAATTTGCATTTATAATAATGGGGAAATTAAGCTAAAATTTTACATCTAATAAATTTTAAAAGGAAATTGTTGGTGGATATTTTTAGGATTTGTGCAGTGATAAATTGACGATGCAAACAATACCATACAGGTCAGCAAACATCTTTTTTGTTGATAAATTTATGATATTAAAGTATGCTGAAATTTAAAAAATAAAGTGAGAAGTTGAAAGTCTTTGTCACGTGAAGTTAAAATTATTTTGCTCTTTAAAAACTATAAATTACATATTATTTGATGCAAAGTTTTACTGTATGCATACTCATTCATTTTTACCATCAGTGCATA